>VZZY01016456.1:0-36545 GCA_013400335.1 Eurystomus gularis
GTCCCTGCTACTACATATAATCCCGATGCTCCAGTTTGTGGGGGTATCTCATTGCCTCAAGAGGGGTAACTAACCTGACTAAGCGTTAAAATAGTAGAGACCCCCAACCACCGATTGAGTCTCTTATCTATTGGTTCAAATTCAGGTTGATCCCAGTTCAACCAGCCCATTAATGCTATCATGAACAATATTCAGAACAAGTTTGTCTAGACACATATAAACATAAACCATACGACTTTACAAAACACATATTAATCATTCACTTCGTCCCTTTCCAGCTGGTCTTCTCGCAGAGATACGGAACCGTGAATCAGGACTCCACACTCGCTTCGTAACTAAGTTATGTCTCATACACTCACAAGCACAGCACTCCACTCAAGCCCAGGCATTTCTAGCAACGACAGATAAAGCCCACTATAATTATATCTCCTTATTGTCAAATTTATGTTCTGAGTCCCGGAGCCACTGGATCGTCTCTGATCCCCTCCCCTGGACCCAGACCGATAATTTTCCCAGGTTTGACGCTGGGTGTCACTGCCACCCTTTCCCTTGCTCGACCCCTGCCTTTACCAATTGCGGGGACTCTGTGGTGCGTCAGACGTCTCTGGACGGTTTACCGACTGCCCCAACCGGCTCTGCTTTTACATAACTCGTCCCTCATCTCAGATGGTCGTTGTCTGCCCCTGCAGTGAGCAACTGGGGTGTGAAGTCCCTCCGAGAAATCTCTCGGGCCGCGGCTTAGGGGGTCCACCTCTCAGCGGTCCTGCAGCCGAGCAGAGGGTGTCCCATCTGGGGTGGCAAATTGATGCACGGAAATGAGCTCAAAAACTCACAGAGAGTTTATGAGGAGGTATGTTTATTTGCCGGCGGGTGCACGGGGGCTAGTGCCTCCAAAAAAACGTGCACACTCACGCAGCCTTTCATCTGTCTTATAAAGAACAAAACATTACATATTCAGTTAGTTGTCCAATACGCCTATACATATGCATAACCTGTCCCCGCTTCGTATGGAAATTAGGTCTCCTTCCCCTGCGCCTGTGCAGTGTGCTGTGGTGGTGGTCTTCTGGTGGTCGACCCTCCATCTTGTGTTGAAGTAAACACTCTTCCTCGGTCTTGCACTTTTTACCTCCTGGTTCTGTGCAGTCTCCCTGGGGCTCTGGCTTATCTCTAAACCATGTAACCAGTTTGACTCAGTCTTCTTCCTCATCTCCTTCAGGTGTTTTGTTCTTCTTAATCCTTAAGACAACTGGTTTCCCCGGTATCCAAATTGGTTCCCCTGTATCTGTTTTGCAGTGCTTGCCTTACTAATTTAACTCAATAGTACTGTGGTTAAAAATTTACACTGCTTTGTTTCACTAAACTAACTAAATAGCATTGTGGTTAACTTTTATAAAAAGAAAAAAAAAAAGCCCAAAGCTATGTCTCTCCTTTCAGTTTGACTGTCAGTGTAATTTTCAAAACCATACTGAAGGTAATCTTTAATAATTTGGTGAAAAGGTCTGTTGAGGCTATGAGAACTTTGTCTGAGTAAGTCCTAAAGGATCATATCTGTACACTCTGAGTGCTTTGGATCAAACAACAATTGTTTAAACTGTGCTTCTTATTGTAAGATTTTTTTACTTTTATTCAGAGGCCTGACTTGGAATTGGGAATCTCTGAACCTTAGGGCTGTTTCTATCTGAATCTCTAGACTGAGAGGGGCTTCTGTAACCATTGCTCTACCACAGGCCACAGATCAACATTTCAACCTCGGGTTTACAAGGAATTAATTTATAGTGGCATTGGCACTGCTGGAGATGTGTCTGCTTGGGAGCTGGACTCTGCTTTTGGGTCCTCTGTCCATAGGAAAGACTGTGTTCTGCTTTTCCACTGTAAGCAGGCTAACATTCTTGTTTTATCAAGTGATTCATTATTATTAATAATTTTCATTTGCTATTGTTGCTTTTCCAGTTAAGAGATGTTATAACAGGTAAAGCCTGAACACTGTGCAGAAAGCATTCAGCTGGGAAGCTGCACAAGGTCACTTAGTGTTTATGTTTGTGTTCTTAATGGAATTAAAGCTGGATTGAGCACTATATTTGGAAAACAACACAGAAAATGAATGTTCTGTAGTCCTCTTTTCCAAGAACAGTATCCTTTTAACAGCAAACAAAAAAGGGCACACGTGATTACTTCGTGAGCAAGCAGAGGATGTGATATTGCTATTTTCTCATTGTGCAAAGAAAACAATGAGCGCTGCCTATCAGGTCATCTGGCATGGGCTTAGTGTTTACTGGTGTCCCTGGGCATCCCTCAGCTGCCCTTGTCTCCTGCTTGAAGCTTGGCTTGTGCATTCTCAGTGCAGGGCCAGAGCTGGTCCAGGGCACAGAGAAAGCAAGCAGCTATCTGGGGCTGCCAGGGGCAGTCCTGCACTTGCCCCTTGCTGCAGGAAGGGTTGGTCTGGGAGAGAAAGGCTGGCTTTTTTTACCCATGCTTTGGAGGTGCTCAAGGGCTGGGATGTTTTGGTAGCCAGGCTAGCCGCTGCCTTCCTACGAGACGTGTTGCTAAATACCGATGGCTCTCCTCTTTGCACAGAAGCAGCACAGGTTTTTTGGCTGTTTTCTGTATTGTTTTACTGAGGAGAGATGCCCCATAATGATTATGGTGACATCCACAGCTCTTCCTTTCTTCTTGTCCTTTATTATCTCCTTGTGGTGCCTAATTGTGAAGAGAAAACTCCAGGAGATCAAGCCATGCAGTAATTAAACCCCTGCTAAAGATTAAATGAAAGTTTTTAGAGCTATGTGAATGGGCTGTTTTAAATTTTATGGAGCTAACTCCTTATTTGGGAAGGAAACTTACTGCATTTTGCTGGAGCAAATGATAAATTTTCTGGAGTTTTGGGCTGTGTAAGAATAACAGGGACCTGGATCACATGAAGCAAGTAAAACTAGGAAAACATTTTCCATTTTCACCACTTTTTTGATAGTTCTATTTTGTTAAACTGTATTTAAAAATACATTTATCATAACTTGCTTATCAAGATGCATGTCACATGCATCATCATGCTGATCAGCCTGAAATAGAGCAGTTTCTCAGCTGATAATTTGCTGTGCCACCAGAAGGGCAGGTTAGAAGTCAAGACTTGGGGGATTGAATTGTGGTCCCTTTGAAATCGATAGGCAACTTGCCAATCACTTTGGATTCTGCTCTGTTTTGCTGTTTCACATGGATTCTGTTCTTGATTCTTATCAGTGACTTGCTGTGGGACTTTGGCAAGTTATTTAACTCTTCTAGTCTTTTACTTTCTGCAGCAGTAATTCACAACCCTTTGTATTACATATGACACAGTAAGAATGACATCCAAATACATTGGATATGTGTAATATTTAAAACATTAAGATGACCAAATACTCCTCTGCGATCACACTTCTGATGCAACAAATTCTTGTTAAAGATCATGGGTAGGAAAGACCAAAGGTCTTTCCTACGTTGAGGAATACATTTTGTGTAGAAGAATATTTTCCATTCTGTGGGTAACTTTCTGAATTCTTCTTTCTGTAGGTTCTCTGGGCAACCCCGCTGTTGAGGTCAGCAGCAAGGCTGTCAGTAGAGCCTAAGGACTTCATTTGCCACTTGGTAACATACGGGATGCTGATGGAAAAGGTGTGCAGACCAAGCTCTATAATAGCTTGTTTTCTCCAGTGGTGAAGGACACAGCAAGCAATACTGGCACAGAAAGGCAGCAGCCACATTATTCACTAGGAACTGCAGTTCTCCATTATTTCTCCAGTTTCACTTCTTACATCTAAGACAATCTACCTGCTGCAGAAAGGACGCCTCTCTCCTTTGCCCCATCTCTGGTTGCATGCTGCACTGCTTCCCTGGCCAGACACCTTGTGACCATGCCTTTGCTTGGTAAGTTGATTTGACATGAATAAAAACAGAGCCACCGAAACTGACAGGGGGGTGGGGAACAGCAGGACCATCCTAGTGGAGCATGACATTAACTGTGACATGAAATCATGCCCCAGCATTATGGTAAAATTCAGCCTCTATTTCTAACGTACTTGTATGCCTGAAATCAAAGGAAGCTGAGTAGTTGAACACCTTTGGCTGCATCTATGCTGCTAGAGGCATCTGCCTCCAGGAGCAATCTGTCGTTACCAGCAAAGGTGTGTGAAGTAGCCCATGTCCAGTGAACAGCGCCAGGAGACATATCTGGGTGTTGCATGGTCTTCCTTCTGAGCAAGTAAAATGGGCTGTGTCCCAACCATCCCAAGAGGATGCTGCACAATTGATGGATGAGCTCTTTCTCTCCAGAACAACATAGGCTTGACTATCTTCTCTATTAAGAACAGTCACTACATTGTGGTGTCCCCTGAAGTGTGAAGTGTTGCCTGGGATATAATGGGCCCAGGGAGCCTCTTGGAAATGCAACAGTATGGGCAGTGCTCAAGCTCACGTGCTGGCCCTGTTCAGCTCCCTAATATGTACATTTCCTTCATAACCCAAGATGTCATTGATATTTTGTGGTACCTTTGCAGTTCAGAGTGTGAGTGCTGCATCATAGCCTGCCAAATGTTGGTTTGGTAGCATGCCACCAGGCTGTACAATCTGTATGTCCTGGGATGTTGCAAGTGCGCATCCATGGGGCGTTTTCAGGTTGCAAAGCCAGCTAGGATGGTGTTGGAAGACTAATATAGGAGGAAGGAGCCAAATATTTAATGGTTTCTTTCATGCTTTTAGACTGTGGGATGATTATTGTCAGCTGGGCTGGATCAGCTTTTGATGCATTTTGAGGTGTGGGTCCTCAGGAGATTGAGGTAGAAAATTGAATTATTTGCAGCATAGATGCTGCTAGTTTTGGGTTGGTGGGTCTTTCCATGCCCTGCCGTCCTGGAATGAATGGAAAGTGCTGTGTAAGTGCAACACAACAAGGGGTGAGAACTGCTGGGGAAGTGGGGAGAGGGAGCTTGCTCTGCATGCTGTTGTGAGGTCCCAGGGCGGCCTGCGGCCACCTGATTGTACATCTGACCTGTTCAGCTCTCTGTTTGAACTTAGAGCAGCAGCAGTGTCCTCCTTTCTGCTGGGCCCTGCAGGTGCTGGTCCACAACTTGAACTGGAGAAAGAAGCACACACTTACAGAAAGTCCTTTTCCCTCCCTTTCCCTTCCCTTTTAAGGCTCTTGGCCAAGCTATGTGATTCTTATCTGGTCTCTGCAGAGCCTTTAAGTGAGGTCATTCAGGAAGTGTAATTAATCCTGTACAATTGTCACTACATCCTTGGCTGTGCATTGTACTGGGGCCAAGCCCTCTACCACAATGCATCTTACGACAGCTGAACATCTGTTTAAAAACTGATTGCCAAGAAGTAGTGCTTTCTAAGCCTAAATTTTCCTCTGGCTGTATGCATGCAGTTCAACACAACATTGTCTAACAGTGTTAAGAGAGAAAACAGAATTTCCCCCTGCTGTCAGGATCAACTGCTAAAGCAAACTAAAATTGTCTGAGAAATACCTGTGTAACAGTGGTGAAGAAATAGGATGGCCTGTCTGTGTCCCACTTGGCTTATTTCTCAAACTGGTGCCAGCTGGGGTGCTGGGCTGTGAACTGACACTGCAGGACAGGACTTGTTGGGATGCTGGGACAGATTCACCAGGGTCTGTAGTCCTCGACCACTGCTGCTCCCCTGCCTCAGTTGTGGAACTGTGCACGTCCCTGAGGCTGTGAGCTCTTCCACTCTTTACCCTCTCAGACTGCAGTGAAGGATGATGTATTTCTGCTGCTCTTGAGTGCAGGGAATATGTGTACACTTGTACACACACACCAGAGTACATACACACCGGCACACATCAGTTCTTCCCAGTCTTCCAGGACAGACTTTGAAAAAATGGTACTCCGGAAGAGGAGGAAAAGAAGAAGAATTAAAATGAAGGTGGGAAATTGAAAGTTGTTTTCACGGGAGAAAGAACAATAGCTACTGGAGAGGAAGGGAGCAGTGGGTGTGGGCGCCAGCAGAAATATGGGGCAAGCAACACCCAAGACCATAGGGCCAGAGTAAAGACAGGGCATGTAGAAGGCATGGTGTCAGAGTATGCCTTTATCTGACAGATTAGTAAAGTATCCTGGGAGACTCTTTTAACGTTTCCTTCCTGTATTTGCTCCTATTCCTCTCTGAGTTTCCTCTAAACATCTCAGTGGTGCAAGAATATGAAGAAACACAGGGTAAAATCGTACAAGGAGTTGCTTTCTGTAAAAGTAGGCAAGTGTCAGGTCCCGAAATGTCATACCTCCTCTCCTGGGGAGAAGTAAAACTCATCCCTGCTCCTGCAGGCAGGAGGCCTAATGTGCTGTGCCCCAGAGCTTGCTCACCTGGGATTGCTGCTTCTGTCCAAGAAAGGTGGAGGTGGGATGGCGCAGCCCTCCATCCCCTGTACATATCCGTGCCACACCAGCCCCACCATCACCTGGCCCCTTGCTGGGTATGGTGGGCTTCTGCAGCTTGCCTAGAAGTGATCTGTCATGAAAATTGTTTCATTTGGCATCTGTAATAAATAATGGATGGGGAGAGTTAACGTAGTAAAAAAAAAAAAAAAAAAAAAAAAAATTTTTTGGGTCTCCCGAGATAATAATCCATGCTTCCAATTTCCCAAATGGTCCCGCCTTTTGGTTCAGTAATGAAATCTATTTTTCATAGTTTGGCCTTTTTGAATTATCTGATTGGTTTCATTCTGCATTTGTTAACAACAAAAAAAATTGCTTTCTTTAAGGTTTTGTAGAGTCAACGTGCCGTTGGATGGACAGAGAGGTGTATTTACACGCATGCAGAACCTTCAGGGTTATTAATCCCAGGATAGTCAGACTTGACTCCATACAGGGCCAATCTTTTATTCTGGAATCAGGAATACTGGTTTATCTTGAAATAAGCTCCTCTTTCTCCGATATCATATTGTCCTTTCTTAGGATTATTGAAGAAAAGAATTTAAAATTGGCAGCATATACAAATTTGATTTTCTTAATTTATACATTTACCTTGCGAATACAGCCAAACTTGAAGTAGTAAGCAGTTGACAACCTCCAGTATATAAAGGTATCTTCTATAATTACATAAGAGATAATATATATAGTCATATACAGTGTCAATGTTGAAAAACTGAGATCTGTACTGGCTTCACACACAGAAAGATGCCGGCCACGTGTTGTCTGAGCAGAAATGTCAGGGGTGTTGAGCTTTCCAAACATTGTCTGTGTGCAGATGTTAAATGGATGGCTTAGGTGGTCTCCTCAGATGAGTTGACAGTCTCACCTACAGTGTAGGGGCATAATTGTGTAGCCAGGGACCGGACCACTACCAGGGACACAAGGTTTACTGTCAGGAGGTGTCTGCCTGTTCCCACACTTACAGCACCTCTGTGGAGGACAAAACCAAACTCAAAGCCCATCATCCCTCTAGGGATGCCTCACTTGTTTTGAACTTCAGGCATCCTGCTTTATAGGTATAGTGGAGAGCTTTACATCCAGCTTGTGAAGGCCAGCATAAAGGAGAGTATAAATACTAAGGAGGACTGGAGGTGATATCTAACATTTTTCTAGGAGGATTTATATTTGATAGCTTTCTAGCCAGTATTTTCCTGCCTCAACACAATCCTCCCAAGTACACTTACGGGACTGGATGTGTTGCGTTTTAGGTTGTTTATCTGTCTTATCTTCTGACATTGGCACAGATGTGTCTAACTCTGATATTTGTGCAGAACTGTTAGCAGCCAGCGTAGGCTGGGTGTGCGTCTTTCATAGCATAATAACTCCCCTGGTGTCCATACCACTATTCTGTAGTACTTTCTACTGTTTTCATGTTTTGTGTATCTTGGAGCTGCCTGAGCTTGCATCCTTCTCAGAGTATCTTGTACTGTTTTATGGTTTGGGTGGAAATTGTAGGCAAGGGAGAACTGCTTTCTGTGGGAGCAATATGCCTCTCGTTTGTATAAGAAAAAACAGTTTTCCCTGCTTCGGAGTAGAATTTAAAGTCAGGAGGAGATGACAGATGGTAAAATAAGCTTTTTTTAAAGTTGAAAGGCCAAATTCTGTCCTGATCTTACACCCTGTCTTTATTCAGATCTCGTGGCTGAAGCCAAAGGGGATTGTACTGATATACACAATACCATATTTCTTCTAAGGGCTTACCAGACATCAACTAATTAATCCGATAGTGCTTTTATTTAATGGGGTCTGAGTACCAGCATGCTCATGGAAGTCTATTGTTTAAGTACTGTTCTCCAAAGAATACCTCCTTTTAAGTACCACATACAATAGTACTTTATTGATTACTGGTTTTCTCCTAAAGTGCCGTAGGGTTTTCATGTAGCAACATGCTGGAGAACCAGCTTTACCCTGCATTGTGTTAGGTTTCCTTTTAAACAGTGTTTGAAACTCCACAATTCTCACAGAAATGGAAAAAAGAAAGAATTAACTAAGAAAATAGTCTTAGGAAAAGGGATCCTGTCTCTTGTATCAGAATGGCTCAGTTTGCTGCAGTGTGTTGGATTTTTTAGCATAGTGGCTTGGACGTTTGAAACACAGCTAGATTTAGCTGAGTTTTGGCTCCAGGCTGAATCTTTTTTCCTTCCCGGGTGCTGCCTAGACCTGTGAGGTTTGTTCCTCTCCTTGGCACACAGCCCTCACCTGACACCAAGAACAACCCCCGAGGCTGCCTGCAGCGCTTTGGAGCTCAGCTACCTTCTCCCCCTCCAGTTGCTGGCATCTGAACAACCCTTGGCCATGGTGAGGACGATGCAGCTGTGTGTGGAGGAAAAGGCTGTGGCCCATGGTAGGGTGTTTGCTGCCGTCTGTACGACCTCAGGGCCAGCTTCGCATCCTGCTCGGGGCAATGATGTCACAGCTGGGCGTGGGACAGACGCGCTGCACGCAGCAGGAAAGGCGGCTCGGTAGGCATCCGTTTTTATGGATGGCTCAGAGTCGTATTTTTATCTGTGCACACAAAGCTGCGGTTATCGGCCGTCACTTCCAAATAGCTTGGGAACCAGACAGATTGGAGGCTTTCACCAGACAAGTTAAATTGTGCATCAGATCAGTTGGGATTCTGCTCATTTAACAGCCAGGCTTTGGTTTACGGGGTTGCAGTGCCACTGACACACCTTGTGATTTATAGTTACAAAAGATCACTGAACTGCTAAGCGTTTTGAAGGCTTAATAAATGTTTAATATGGAGAAGATTGATTAAAAATGTGTTTCTGGATCCATGCAGCATCACATACTCTGCCTATATATTAGCTAATTATAGTTTGTCCTTATTTCTCCTGGCCTCTTACACTGTGAATTCTCTAGCAGACAACTTTCTGGTATATCAAATGTATTGTCAGGTCTTGTTTTGGCTTGAGCAGTTATCTTTTCATATGATGGTTTTAGTGTTTTTCCCAAGTGCCTTAGCACTACTGTTTACAGGATGCAACAGGTCCTACTTTCTCTCCCTAATCCCTATTCCTTTTTCCTTGCTTTACACTGAATTTGTACTGGCTAAAGGTGGATGGTTACCACTCACACATACCAGAAATTTCTGCTTACCTTTATCATACTGTCCCTGAACTGCACCACTGTCATGTTTCCCAAACTGCCATTTATATGTTCTCAAGACCATAACTGAAAGCAGAGTCAAGGAGAGAAAGGGATCTCTGTCCAGTTCTCTCTTCTCTGAATTGTCCAGTTTGTGGTGTATGTATGTCTGAATGGAGTGGACCCATGGATCCACCCAGTACTGGGGCCGCTGCACCTGCACTGTATGCAATTTGCCCTTTTACTCCAGAGCAGGGTTAGTCTGGTTCTTCAGATGAATGTTCTCAGTCATTCATCTGGGCTTGTGCATTCCCAGCAAGGCTTAAAGTACGCTTTCCTTTCTGCACACCTGGATCACAGCACCTGGTTTAAGTCTCCTGTGAAAGCAACCCGAGTCCATGCCCACCAAAGCCCCTCCAAACACCACTGAAACACACCCTGCAACGGCAAAGTGGGGCCATGTGACTGCTCTGGGCTATGACCACAGCCTGAAAGAGATGTGCGGATTCAACCAAGGGAGCCAAAATGATACTGTGTTTATGCTAAATGCAAGTGGCAGATTTTGTCAGTCTGAAGATGAAGCTAACTTGAAATCTGTTTTTGCTGGACTAACCTCCACATCTCCCAGCTAGCCAGGCTGTCATTTTCCTTCTCGTAAAAGAGAGTGAAGCACATGTGTTAGGAATAAGGGATTTCCAAATGAATATTTGAAAAGAATCCCCAGGAACTAGAGGAAACACTGAGCTTGATTCTTTCATGTACTGGAGAGCTGTGCCTCCTGCTTCTTCAGACCATGGGGACAGCCTCTGACCACAAGGCAGTTTTTCCCTTGTGAATGCACCTTTCCCCTTTCCTCTTTTGCAGGATTGTGCATTGGGCACAAAAATTGCCTAAGCTGCTTAGCAGGAATGCAGCAGCTCCTTTGTCACTGGGGGCTGTGAGTTCTTCATCATCTTTGTGTTGGTGGCCTTGAAAAGTCTTAAGACAGCCCCAGCCTTACACTCTGTGATGGAGAATTGATCTGCCCTTGGGAAGGAAATAATACTGCAGTCTGTTCTGCTCTTGTCCGGTTTGGAGCCAAAGATGTTACTTCACCACAAAAGTGGAGAGGAAGAGGAAGGGGGAATGACCTCACCCAGCTGCAGCAGAGACCACAAAGGGGATGAAACTTTTGGAGACTAGCTCAGCTGCTCTGGGAACTTCCCTTCCCCAGCCTTTCTGAAGGCATCTTTGCTATCTCCAAGCAAGCAAGCAATCTTATGCCTGATGTCTCCTGTCCATATCCACTCACCCACCCAGTCTGACCCAGTCTGTGCTCTCCTAGTGCAGCCTTCCCTTGCTAGCAGGACATGCAGACCTGTGCAATATACTTCCCAGGCTCCCTCCCCCCGGCTCCTCTTTCATGTTCTGGCACTGGGCACCTTTGATTCCTTCCGCACACGTCAGCATTTGCTGCACGTGCTGGTGTTTTGCCTAAGTACAGTTCAGGGTCTCTCCCTAGGTAGCAGTCTTGGCTATGACTGAGTCTCGGGCTAGTCCTGTCCATCTTTTTTTCCTTGGGAAGGTTGAAACTGTCTTGGGGAAGGGTTGGTATAACACAGTCTGTGTCACACATAACTGGAGATAAGACAACTCCCACAGAATCCAGACGTTCTGTGCCTGTTTTTTAGTTGACTGCTAAGTAATGAATGAAAGCTAGGTTATAACATTCAATTTTTAAAGAACTTTGGCTCTCCTTTGAGGTAAGAAAACACAAATAATCGTAAAGGCTTGGATTTTGTAAAAATATCAGAATGATGCATTCTACATCCAAATGAATTAGAACTTTTAGGTGAGCTACAGACGTATACATGCCTTAGTTGTGAAGTACAGCATCCCTTTGCATATTTGCTGTCTATTTTATGCCCACAGATTTCCCTGTTTCTTTGATTCTGTGAACTTCCCAGGGTGCGTGAATGTTGGCAGGCTATCAGGTGTGTAAATACCAGGAGATGAGATCAGTTTTAACGGGGGAAACCAGGAGTAGGAAGTGAAATTACTTTTTTTTTGTTTGTTTTCTTTCTTCCCCTACAATAGTGAAAAGGTTTGGGTCTTATTTTACTGGAACTAATTAGCTTAGCTAATTAGAGACTGGTTTCGGTTTGTCCTGCTTGTGCATTAGTCATCTGATGGGAATAAGAGCAGAGAGCCCAGGGAGCAGAAAGACTTATCAAATTCTTTTATAATATCTCAATTAACTTGTCTCTAACACACAGTGTGCTAAAAGGTATGACAGCAAAAGTATGATGAAGTATGGTCAGTGATGTAAGATCCAGCAGTCATTTATAAATTGCAGCTACTAAATCTTTCATAGTAGAGGGTTTGGCTTCAGTAAATACTAATATAAATTCAGGTACAGCTTCCAAGGTATTTTTATACTGTGAGATCAGCTACCAGAACTTGCAATGTTACAGCTGGTTTTTTTCCTCTTCCTCCATCCCCTCCTTACTGCAGAGGAAAATTCTTTTTGAAGTCTTAGGGCATGGTGCTTCAAAGCAAAATTATAACCTCAAACGTGATGTTCCTGCAACTTGAATATCCCTGTGTCTTCTCAAGGTGACGAATTCTAGTGCCATCGTCACTAAAAAGATGATAAAAAATAATAATAAGCTGTCAGACCCATCAGCTTTTTTAGAGGTGTGATGAGATAAATTGCAGAGTGAAGCAGTTATAAGTAAAGGAGTAAAAATACCTTTACCTTTTTAAAATCAATGCACCTTCTAGAAACGTTAAGCAACAGGCAGTGTGCTGATAAACACCAGACCTACTGAACCGGAATCTTAATGTGGGTATGCATGTGTCAAACTCCAATAGGTGCCTCTCACAAGTAGAAAGGAATCGGTAAAGTTCATCCTTAAATATCACAGCCCCTAATTTGTATTTTCCCAAGCACTGATCCAGACCCTCTGTGTTATTTGGTCCAGCATCAGGGGAGGCTCCATCCTCTCCTAACAGGAGGTGGAGGAAGTGAAAACAAGTATTGTAATGCATTCTTTCATCAGCAAAGTACCTACAAAAATATTTGGAGCTCAAGAATCCTTTTCTAAGCTAAACCTATTGCTATGAATAAGTGCTTTGAAGCTACTGTTTTGCTCTTTTGATTTCCACTCCAGCTTCTCGATTTAGATTGTGTCAAAAGTTGAAATTTTATGTGGTCTTTCTCCTGGCCACTTCTATCTCTCCTTCACCTCCCCTAACCTTAATGTAAGGATAGATACACTGGACACCAAAAAGCTTTTATTTTGCTTCCAATTTCATATAATCCTATGCTTAATTTTGCTGAAAATTCACAGAACATCTAGAAATCTCTTCAGTTCCAGGCTCTACATTTACATTTCGCATGAAGGTAAAATCACATGGGAAATAGTCAGGAAAATTAGGTATTTTCTATGGAAGAGATTTCCTCTGATAGCTGCAGAATCCTTGATTAGTCTTTGTCTTTCACATCCTTCTTTTTTAGGGATGTTATCTGTGCCTAGGTGCTGTATTTGTAGCAGGCTCCAGTGAGTGATTTATTTCCTACCAACTGTCAAAGAGGAAGGATTATATCAAGATGCTGAATGCTGAACTGTCCTGATTGCTTCCTTACTGGTGTTTGGGAGAGCTGGGAGAGGAAGCCTGGGTACTGGTAGCCTCAGGACTGACAGTCTCTAAACACGGTAAAAAAGACAGGAGGGAGAGAGAGGGATTTTCTTGTAGCCTGATAGGAATTAAGCAGTTCCCCTGGCAACAAACTGCTCATGAAGGTGAGGTTGCATCATCTGAAGGGCCTGTGTCCTTGAGACTAGGAGGCCAGAACTGTTCTCTGATCAAGCTGTGTGCTGCTAGTAAAAGTCTTGAAGGACATGCAAAGGAGAAAGCTCCCTCATGAGTTCTGTTCTCTCCAGCCAACCACATCCATACCTATTTTTTTTTTTTTTGCCAGTTCAGGTGACTGTGGGCATGGTGTTATAACTCAGGAGACCACAGTGGAAGATTCAGATTGCAGTCACCACCATGGTGCTTCACCTTGGAGATGTTTAGTGCTACTGAGCCTTTAGCTGATGTGAAATATCTCTCAGAGGCCTAAGTATCCTTGTTGCCCAGGAAAAGGCTGTAACTCACGTAAGAAGCATGGCTGGAGCCCTGCTGCAATACTGCAGGTGGGGAGAGGGGGTGGTTTTGTGGGGCCTGAGGACTGTGCCAACACAAGTTGTGCTCACCGAAGGGTCAGGAGAGCTCCCCTGTTTATCACCAGCCTGGATGAATGCATGGGGTATTTTACCTGCCATCTGCTGAATGTGGGAATCTCTATTCCATCAGCTCATGCCCACATGCTGGTGGCTTAAAATGTGCTTCCACACGTAGGGCTGAGCTTCTCAGCATGCATGGTCTGGAAATAAAAAAGCAGCCAGATACCAGTTTTATTCTTCTAGGCGAATTATCTACACAAATTTGCAGACACCCTCCAGCACTAAATTCTTGAGCTAAACCCAGACAGTTTGCAGGACCAGAGAACATGTCGGCAGGACTAAGCATGGGGTCAGAAGGCAGAGTCTCCTTCTTGGGTCTGGAGGGTGAGAGAAGAGCTAACAAGCATAACGATGGTGGAATGGTTCCCACGATGTGGGCAGCCATGGAGGGAAGAGGGGCCTGCTGGGCTTTTGATATCTATTTTTGGAACTGCCTGTAATTTTAACTGCCTTCAGCACAGCCCAGGCTCCTGTCTTGAACGATCTGTTCCTTCACAACAGGAGGAAGAGATTGTTCTGCCTGCTATAAATATATATATATATATCTGGTGCAAAGATTTTTAGAGGTAGGATTTTTATTAGAGGCAACCACAGTGGATAGATTGGCTTAAAAATGAAAGTAGCAGATGTAGGTATAATTATTTCTCTCTTTTCTTTCATGTGAAGATATTTAAATGTACACCTCATCCAACCAGAACTGACGTGGGGTTGTTCAGATGAGGGTTACTAACACAGTGTTGTCTCTTTTAAGTCTAGCAATACCTGTAGTGACACAGCTGTGGCTCAGAATCAGCATTCCCTCTCTAAACATGCCTGTTTTCAGGCATTTATGTAACTGCTGCTGGAATTTCCTCCTGACTGGTTGACACTTGTCAAATCTATTGAAACCATTTCAACAAATCAGAATAAAGAATCTTTTCTGTTGCCTAGAATGGAAAAGTCTTTTTAAAGTTGGTTGGTTTTCAGCTTTTCTCTTAAAAAAAAAAAAAAATTATAACTGAAGACATTGCCCAGAGAAGCTATGGAATCTCTTGTCACTGGACATTTTCAAGATCTTACTGGGCAAAGCCATAAGAAACCTCAGGAGGCTGTCTAGGTGCCTCCCAAGGTCCCTTCCAGCCTCAGTGGTTCTGTGATCCTAGGAACTGTGAAACTTGGCAATATGATGGCAATGTGCTTTCAAAAACCTGTTTTTAAAATACAGCACTGGGGATAATAGTGCCTGCTCAAGATTTGCAGTATGTCAAATACTTGAGGTGAGATGTGATATTTATTTGCAAGCTCCACACCATGTGGAAAGGAGCTGGTTTTTGATGGCAGCATTGTACCTCTGTTAAAAAAATTCCACTATGATGTTTACTGTGAGTATAAAGTGTGTTTACATTACAATACACATCTACAATACATATTCATAAAGCAGGCTCTTAGACACGTTTCTTTAGGCATTATCTGAACTCATACTGATGTGATAAGCTCTGTGAAGCTGTGTATCTTCTTTTCCCCCTATCCCTCCAGCAGAGCCTGCAGGGTGCACAGAAATAGCCAGGGAATTTTCTCAATGGGCAAAGTTCTACTTTTTCTGAAGAATTGTGTCCATATTTGCCAGGATTCAACTTGCCAAAAGCTGTAGTAAACACTAAACGGCATGGTGGCCATTTACTAGGTAGTATGCACAGGGAGATAGCAAAAGCAGCACACACAAAATGAGAAGGCTGTTGTGCAAGCCAGTACATAACTGTGTATGTACAAAGTGTCAATGCTAAGGTTAGTGATTTGACTCAGTGGGCCTTCAGATTTGAGTTACATCATCTCCTTCTCAAACACCTTGTTCCCAGAATGATGCTTGACTGTCCACCAGGAGTAAGTAGTGTAGGGGAAAAGGTGGTGTTTCTCTGCCTGTGTTCCCATTGCAAGGTATCCTACTGGCTTCTTGGCTCCAGCTGCTTTGGAAAGGTGTGGTGGTACTAGTGGTGGCTGCCACTTGCTAGTGATTGCTGCTGGAACAGTTGCTCTCCAAGCACCCCTACCATCGAGATTTCATTTTCATGCTTGTTCCTGCCATGGCTGCCTATGCTTAAAGCTGAACACCCAGTTTCTAACTGGGTCTGTGAATGCCAGTGCTGCAATATTCAGTTGCCTGCGTGAAATGAAACAATTTTGAATATGTGAACATTCTCCCACGGTTAAGTTGACACAGCATCAGCGTTGGCTCAGTTCTGCTGTTGTCACCTTCTAACATGATCCTGTGCCATGTGAAACTATGCAGTCAGGTCTGCAGAGTATAACCTCAGCAGCAGATATTTGCAAGGCTGGATCTAAACCTAACCATAAAAACTCTCTTCAATTTCTTTGCTTCCTCTTTTACATGCTTTTCCCACAACAACTTTTGTGTGTACCTTTGCTAAGTCAGGCAATGTGCTGTTCTAATATTTCTTTATCCTCTTCTGGTTCTTATGCTGCCCACATCAGTGTGGTATCTATCACATACTGATTTGAAGAGAGAAGATTGGAAAAAATGAGAAAAATGACCCTGCTGATTAACATTCTTCTAGTGATGGACAGGAGAGAGGGGAGAGAAATTGTTCTGTTAGCATTTAATTTTTGAAAAGCACTCAGAGTAAAGGTTTTGGGAGGAACTTTCTAAATACTTTACTTAAAGTGGCAATTATGTGAAAATGAGAATAGACAGTGATTGCAGAGACAATGGAATGTGATTTCTGGGGAGAAAAAACCCCACTGTGCAAACTCAAGTCTGCTAATGCCAATGAGAGAATGGCATTGATGCAGCATTGACAAGCTACGCTCAAGGAAAGTAAAATACTAGGTAATGGCCATCTGCCAGTCACTCTAGATGAAAAGATACTTTTTTGTTGTGTTTTGAAGTTGGAGCAGAATGAAAGATATTTTACTGAACAAGATTATAGGAAAGGACATTCCAGGTAGTGAGCCTCTAATCTGTTACATATGGAAATCAAAAGATAGATGGGGGGATAACCATCTATCTGCCTATATGTATGGTAGCCATTACTCAGCTGTGCAGTCAGAGTTTGGCTAAAGTAGCATGAGAAGATGAGAATGGAGGATGACTGCGGGAAGTAGCTGTGGCAGGTAGCTTCCTGGTATTATGTAGCAGTTATTTGTTTTTAATTTTCAGAGAAGGAAATGAAATTTCAGTGTTTAGGCAGGAACTATGTAGATAAGATTAAAACAAATTGTGATTCAAGATATTCAGTCCCATTTCTAACAGCTTTTCTTGTATCTTATTGTAATATTCAAAAAAAACACAGATCAAGAGAGAAAAACATTTTCTCTCATTACAAATTTCTCCTACAACTATAAGTAGCAAAACAAGTACTTCATTTCAGTAGCACCTAGAAAACGTGAATGAACTTTGATCTCAGCTCTGTACTTTAGTAAAAGCCTTCACAAGAACATCCAGTACTGATACATGTTACCAATTGCTTCTGAACGCGGAAAAACAGGCTGAAATAAATAGGATACAGAATGTACAAAGACAGCACAGGAAGAAATTAAGCATACTGCAACATGATGTTGGAGATATTTTTATCATAGCTGTATATCTATTTCTCAAAAAAAAAAAAAAATCCCTCTAGTGCATTTTTTCCTTAAATTTGTATTTTAAAAACTGATTAGATTCAATGACTTCTGGTTCAGACAAAAGGAACTGGAAGAACGGCATACAGAAAAGAATATGGGGTATTACCTTTTCAATTTTAATAAACTTACTGGTATCTTCAAGAGGCAATGATGGGAAATTATTCTAAGCACAATTTATATCTCATATCTGATGCCAGGTAAAAACAAAGCAACAACTGAGACACTAAAATATGCTAGGTTAAAGTATAAGGAAATGAGGGCTTTTCCCTGCTCTACCCATCAGTCAGTAATTGGAGTTTATACCTAAATAATACAATGAAGGGTGCATTAGAAGTAGTATGGGTATTTATAAAACTCAAAAACATGTAGGGAAGGATTCCACACTGGAAGCATATAGTAAAGCAAGATATGACTGAACAGAGCTGGGCTTGCCTGCACAGAGATAAAACCAAATATTTGTACAATGGTACTGCAGCTTTTGTATTATTAAACATACCTACCATTTAGAAAAAACCCTCTCTTCCATGCTGGAGGATTCTGTTCTTCCTAGGGAATCCAGCTGGGTTTAGTTCAATGTCTTCCTTGAATCTTGTTAGGGCAGATTTTTATGTTACTATTGTTTGCAGCAAGCATGGGATGTTATGCTGTGGAGGGGGTAGACGTATTCTTTGAAGCCTTCTTTTTTGTTGTTTTTGGGCTTGAGGGGGTTGCTTTGAAGGCTGGTGCTAATACGTCTGTGAGCGTGCACCCTTGCGAGCTGCATTGATCTGAGTTAGTCTTGCCTGGGCTATATGAATGTCAACAACTTAAGAAAAGAATGAAGCAATTCTTTCAACCCTCAGATATCTGCACAAGGATGAGGAATTGAAGAGGTGTCTCCTATGGTATAGAGGATATTGTGGAAGAAGGAAGATCTGGGGAAACAAGGTAGTACTTGCATGTGCTCTGCCTCATGGTTAGCAGAGGGGACTTGTGCAGGCAACAAAGTGGCTGGAGAGAAGCAAGAGAGCTGAGTGAGAAAGGAGGATGCCTGACATCAGAGAATCCATTTCTCTGTGGCTGGGCAAATTGGTGCATGTCCATGAACTCTCAAAATCACTGTGTCTCCTTGGGCCATGAGATGAGTACATTAGAGGGCTCAGGGAACACCAGGAGGCATTCATGTGAGGAAGGCAGACCTTCCCAGGGAGACTTCCACGTGTTGCCTGTGAAAGAGTGCTGGCATGCAGCTGTGTTCCCTGGGAAACACAGCAGTGTTGACCTTGGCCACCCTTGCTGGCTTACTTCCCATCTTGGCTTGAGATTTGGATTGCTTAACTATCCCCATGCTACCACATACCTGCTGCAGGATGAGTGATGATGCAGGTCAGGTGACATAGAGTGGGCATGAGAACTATGCAGGGACTAGGTATAGGGGCCTTACATATCTCAAAAGCTACAGGTTTTCTACCCTTACAGGGCTTTAGGGACCTTCAGGTCTTGTGGTCCATGAGGAGGCAGCATAAAGGTACCAACATCAATCCTCTTGCCCTTTTGTAGTTCATCTGCCCTATATCCAGCCAACATACCAGGTGCAGCAGGGAGCACTCTGCCTGAACTGCGGAATTATTTCCTTCTGCCATTAAAAGAAATCTTAATGCACAGCAAGCTCCACTGAAGTGCAAGTGAAGGGCCCGTTTCATAAAAGATTCAGGCACTGTCTCGGTGCATACTTTTGATTTGTACAGCAGGGAGCTTGCACTTGGGAAGAAAAATGGGTGGGGGGAAGACTTTGCTTTAAATGACAGCTTTTTTTCTTATTCATTTTGCATTCAAAAGCCCAAATATATTTTCTCTCTCTCTCCCCTTGATTTATGACCTTATAAAAATGAGATAGAATCAGCCCAGAAAGAAACAAAGGTTAGGTCTTCCCAGAGCCTGAAGCCCTTTTGTAAGTCCCCGAAGAACATCTGTGCAAATTACATTTGCTGCTATCAGATAAAGTGGAGACAGAGAGCAGTTCTTCGAGCAGGATCTGGACAAGATTCCATTTCATTTTGTCATTTTGAATGCAGGTTTGAGTTTGTTTGCTGGTAATCACAGCCTTTAATGTTACCTTGCTAAAAATGGCTATTGCAGGAGTACTCGCATCAGTATGATATCAGTACAGGCAGAAAGAGAAACATCCTGTTTATGTGAATGTCCCTAACAAAAGGAGTCAAGATCTAAACAGATAGAAGAGAATGCCAGTAACCATGAAACAAACTACATGCCAGATGTTAGTCATGTTGCTTAGAGCACTATGAGAAGTTGATCAGATATTATGTTGATGAGCACATCTTAGGAACCTGTAGAGAAGGGAAGCACTAGTTGTCATTTGCATGATTAAAAGCTCGTGTAGTACTTCTACATTAAATTGTAAATAATTTTGCTATATCTGATTGTATTAATTAAAAGGTTATATTTTTAAGGCATTACTTTCCTTTCCTTACAAATTCACATAAAGCATTTAAAGGTAGAAAATAGTTTTATTTTATAGATTAAAAGAATCACAAAGAAATTTAAGTCAAAACATCCTTCTGGAGGTCACCTGGTCCTAGCCCCTGTTCAGAAAAGGGCCAGGTTCAGTTATGTTAGGTTGCCCAGAGCCTTATCTAGTTAATTTTTAATATCTCTGTGGAGACCAGGCGTCTTTTCTAGATGTCTCCATTGCTTAATCACCTTCACAGTGAATTTTTTTTCCTTACATCCAGTCAAAATTTCCCTTGATGAAACTTGTGTCTGTTACCTCTCATCCCCTCACTGTGCACCACCTCTGAAAAGAGTCTGGCCCCATATTCTCGGTAATCTCCCAAAGGCCCTGGCAGGCTGCTGTTAGGTCCTCCCTGAAGCCATCTCTCTTTCAGGCGGAATGTGCCCAGCTCCCTCAGCCTTGCCTCACTGAACGAGTGCGCCAGCACCAGCCTGTCTTGGTGGCCCTCCACTGAGCTCACTCTCGTTTTTTGATTGCGCTTCTGTTTTGGGGGATGCAAAACTGGGCGCAGTGCCTTCACAAACACCAAGGAGAAAAACTGTTTCTTCCCACATTCTGACTATATTGGTTTTATCTGTGCGTTTGCTGAAGGCGTACTCCATCCCACCATCCAGGTTGCTGATAAAGGTGTTTACCAGTGCCAGCATTGGTATCACCATTCCAGTTGAACGTTGTCTTTTGAACCCAATGGTCCCACCTCTCATCCATCTTGTATTAGTTATTTCTGAACTATGCATAAATTCTGCTACTCCTCCTTTCTCCTGTGATGGAAGTAACTTGGAGCAGAATATTCAGGACTTGCAGAATTTAAACAGCTGTCTGGATAAAATAAAATTCTGATTATTCAGTCTGCTTTCCGTTTTGAGACTCTTTTAAAAAAGATTTAAAAGTAGCTGTGTTTTTCAAAGACTAGGAGTTTATTTTTTCTTGTTTAAATCTCCTTTGGGTTTCTAGAAATCTTTGAGGAAGCAGAGTGTGAGAAAGACTAAGGCCTAAAATGAAGGGATTGAAGCCAAGCCCAGCAAAATATGGATTTGTACAGGGATAAGACCTATATTGGCACAAATGTATTTGTAGCTAGTGGAAACTATAAGCACACTTACTATTCTATATAGTGTCACTGTTTGATTAAGGAAGGAGACATTTCCCCTGCAGCAGTACATCCTTTTTTTCAAATAAAAACTTGTCACAGAAGCCTTTGTATTTTGCTAAAACTTTTGATCAGGTTGAAAAGAATCACCTGACTTTGCTTGTTTTATCAATATTAGGCAGATTTTTCAATATTAGCAAATAAGATGCTTCATTAAATGAGCAAGTAAGTATTGTTTTGGATTGTATTAAAGAGTGCTAGGAACAGTAGCAGCATTATTTTAACAGAAAATCACAGCATATCTATTTGATAAACAGATTGTATAGTCAAAATGAAACAATTTCATGCTGTCAACCCAAAGTTTGAAAAGAGGGTTTCACAGGAGCTTTTGAAATCTCTGTTTTCTGTTGCAGGTAGCTTTATAACTTTCTGAAACTGCTGAGAGCTGAGGTGGACCACATGCTTCCAAGATTCACAATTCATGACATGATGAGATTTCACTCTTTTGACAAGCACAAAGTGGTGGATCTAGCTCATGCCTCATTGCTCAAAGCAGCACTGGGAGTAGTTCTCAATCCCTACTTTTTTTCTGTACCATAATCTGATCATAATTAACAGCTCTTCAGGCTCCTTACTGCCTGGCATGCAACAGTGGAAGCTTCCAAGCTACACCAAGGTCACAGGTAAGCCTGTCCTAAGACCTGATGCAGACTGTAAGTTGTAATAGCTGCATCCTATTGACTGTTTGAGGGTGTGGGCACCTTCATGGTGGTTTAAACTAACACATTTTACCTTGCAATTGGGGCATGCTAAGAACATGCACACAGTCAATTATTGTGATGCAGCTGATGGACTGCCTGCACCACGGGGACTCAGCTGTTTTTAACCTAGTGCCTCTATGCATACCTTATTTATACAAAGCTTTGCACTGGGCAGCCTTTTAAAAAATGCTTATGATGGAGATTAATTGGTGCCAACGACATAATCTAGGTTGATGCATATATAAAAGGCAGGGTGTTTATATATTCTGTAAACAGTTCACAGGGATAGTAATGGGTAGACTTCTCAATGATTTAAAGATACCACTGCAAAAAAGATACTTTCTCAACACCATTGCGAACATGTATAGAACTGCACATAGGGAGTTTACTTAAAGGGACATGCCAAAAAAAGCCAAGTAAGAGTAAATATAATTGAACAGACTTTCAAGGTGTATATGTTGTGTGAGTATATCTGTGCATTATCAATGTGTTCGTTGCACATTTTTCTCAGCAACTTCAGCCTCAAGAGCGCAAAGGTAAGGTGACATTGTAGTATGACATGCTTTTCGAAATGCCTGTCAATGGCAGGGGGAGTTAGATTTTAACTCTTCTGCCTATTGAGACTCTCTTGAATATGAAACAGTTTCTGGCTGGGCTATATAAAAGATGCATAAAGGAAGTCACATTCGTGTTGGTGATTCATTTATAAAACTTCAGGTGAAGGAAACAACAACCTGTATTTGCAGCAGAAGAGTGGATGTGAAGGGGTTAGAAACTATTTCCTATGTCCACCAAAGCCTTTTGCAAGGCTGAGTGTTACAACTGCAGCAGTCACCCTGCACTGACTCCCATGCTGGTGTTTTACTGCCGCTCCTATATTCATTAGACTAGGCAAAGTCAGAACACTGTGACCTGGGTTTTTGAAAGCCAGGAAGTAGAATTCAATCTTTCTGAAACCAAAACACCATCAACAAAAGACAGTGATTATGCTCTACACCACCTGGGAGCAGAGAGAGAACACATGCTCAATCATTCAGAAAGCCAAGCCAGCCCCACATTGTTCTGCTCCTGATTTTGCCAGTGAGAAGTGAAACGCAAAAAGTCATGTTGTCTTTGATATAGAGGAAAAGCAAGTAGTCTGCCTACGATGACCTTGAGGGCCTGCTCTGCTCTTGAGACAATTCTGTCCAGTCTGTTGTTTTTTCTCCTGAGCCTCATGCTTGGGTAAAAGAGGAGAACGACGAGGGTGGGGGGTGAAGGGACATGGCCATTGCCAGCAACATGGAAGTCTCAGCAGCTTTTGAACACCTCCTGGCCCCCTGCCTCTACCAGCATAAGAGCCAGTGTTGCGCTGCTATGAGAAGAGAGCAGCCTGTAGAGTTGCTCCAAAGCTGTACAGCATTGGATATGCTGGAAAATGTCTACTAAGAAGAACTCAGACCGAGTTTTATGACTGAAAGTGTAGCCATTGAAATGAGTAGATGGTGAACATGAGGCAAACCTTTTGTAACACTAAGTTTTGTCATGGGACAGTAGACCAGAAATTAAGCATAGATAGGGCTTGTTTGGTTTTGTGCAGCACTGCTAGTTATTGTTTTACACCTTTTCAGAAATAAAACAGAAACTCTGGTAAAAGCCAATGACATGAAGCCATTGGAACTCTTTGCCCTGGAGGTCAGGTTTGCAGAGAAATGGGAAAGGCTGTTGTGATGCTTCCAAATGTTGCAGGAAACGAGCAATACTCAGGAAACTGGAGAAGCTGGAATCCCTTGCACAGATGCACGCCAGAGACAAAAGCATTGTTATAACAGATGAAATCTGTTTCTAGAGGCCCCTATGCAGGGCATAAGTACATACTTAAGTCTTTCCCAAGCCAGCAAGGAGCAGAAGTGTGGGCTGAAGTTCCAGCTGTGCTACTGATTGCGTGTTGCAGTAGCATGATTCTCACTACATTCACAAACAGATTTGCTCTGCTTCAATGTTTCTTTGCTATATCAAAAGTAATTATGTGAAAGTGACAAATCTGAACTGGAACATGGCTTTAGGTTATCTTAAACTAAAGAAGGCAAAGATAGGTATTTACACTGTCTGATTCTATGCATCTATTTAGGTTCTCTGAGCCATGTGCTAGTATCCATGTCTTTCCATTTGGACATGCAGGGAAACTGAGCTCTCAGGCTTACATATTCTGAACCACATTTTAGATTAGATGACTAAAATTAAAATCAGATGACTAAAATGCTTGTTATAAATATCTTTCTAAAAAGCGAAGTTTTAACTATGAGAATAATTAAACATTGGAATAAATTTCAAAAGTAATTGTAATTTGTCATCACTTGCAGTCTTTCAGCTGGGCATGGATGTTCGTAAATACATATGTTCCCTTCCAGTTCTGTGGGGTTCTTATGCTGCAGCTCTACTGCACGTTCTGTCAATGTGCTGAGCAAATTGAGTTAGGTTCATGGTGTGCTTTCCTGTATGTTCCTCCTAAGACAAGAACCGTGTACAACAGGATGGCTTCCTGTGGTAGCAAAGTTTGATCTGGATGTGATGGCCTGTGTTTCTGAGAAGATACCTGGCAGTATTTTACAGTAATTTCAATTTCCTGGCAACATATACTGAATGCTATAGTCAGATGATGGATGATTGGAGCATGACTGATTTAAACCAGATTATAATCTGTCAGGGACAACTCTCCTATCCAGCCAGGAACAACTGTTAAATGCAAGACCTGTGCAAGGTCTCGATTTCAGAAAGGTGATACAAGTGACTTTCCAGATAACAACTTGGAATTTAAGTCTTGGTTTTCCAACTGCTGTGTCTAGTGATTGCTTGTAGATGTTGAAGAAGAGCTGTGTGAAAGTCTGTGATCAAGCTGCAGTTTTCTGTCATTGCTTTTTGAGTGCCCTGCTGCAGAATGAGCTCGAACTGTTTCAGATTGTTACCCTGGACCTTGCCTTTTTTCTTAGGAAAAGGAACTGAGTCTCTGAGACAGCATCAAATGCTTTAGGCAGTTCCAGGAGTGTGAGAAAGGATTTTTACTGTTCAGCCACTGACTAGAGGCAATTTTGCACATACTATAATGGTTTCACATCCAAGTCCTGGATTTGAAAATAGACATTACGTTCCAGTCATACAAGGCTACACATCATCTCTGGTTATTTAATTTGTGAGCTTCCTTAGGAACAGAGTGGAAAAGGGTCGACCATAGTCAGTTCCAGGCTGTTACCCATGCACCTGGGACACTTCACATGCCAAATTGTGTCTTTGAAGAAGAGAGCCTTCTCCTGTGGGTCCTATGTCAGCTATTTTTGCCAAGTGGCACCTGCTTACCATGACAGAGGAAAAGCAACTGTTGTATCCAAAGTTCTTAGTTCATGCCCTCTCTTCAGCATGCAAATCTTTGTGCTGGTAGAAGGTAATGGGCACTAGGAACCTTGACGGATCCATGGTGGTGTCCACCACACATATGGTGCTGTCCTTTTACGGTTCCTTGCATTTCTGGTGCTTGTTTGATCACAAGATCTATCTGTTCAGAACTTATTAAATCATCTGTGACCCACAGGAAGGCTGGGGGTGAGATCAGTGGAGGAAGGTGGATAGGAAGATTTTGTGGGAGTGTGGGACAGCCTCAGCTTCTGTTTTCTGCCACTTGACACTCACATTTTATGCCTCTGACAGGGGAACACATGCAGTGCCAGAAAGCTAGGGAGGTGTATGTAGATGGTAGGAAGACAGAGCCATATGGTAGTCAGTGCACTGATTGTCAGTGCTGTCAGTGGTAACGCTCACATTTTCATCCGAGGAAGAAAACATTTGTATTTTAGCAAACCTTGGTGGCTGTTGAAGCCTTTGTGGCCAAGTCAGAGGCTGGTATCCTAATAAACTGATAGTTGTAATGTCCATAATTTTGATAGCTGGGCTGGTGAGTAGTATCTGACTAGCTACTTGGACAGAGATTATCTGTGTCTTGTAGAAGACAAAGGGAAGAATTTGGCGATTTTAATCCAGCAATCTCACCACAATGTTGTTGAAACTGGATGAAATACCTGAATTATTTCACTACCTTCAGAATATCAGTGACTTCTTTTATGCACACTGGAGCCCGTGGCAGCATGCAGATGTGTGATTTTACTCCCCCTTCCCTTGCTGCTCCTCTCCTCTGTTGTGCCTACGAGCTGGAATACACAGTGAGTCTGAATGGTGTCCTCAGAATGAGAGCTGCTCATTCATTCGTAGCAACACAGCCTCCAGAGAACAGGTTAAACAACAAATGGCCTCTTTGTATATGGCTTACATTAAAGTTAGTGTTTTCCCTGTAACTTAGGTAGGACAAAGGTTTCAGTCATGGAGCCTGTCTTGCGGATCCTACCAAATAGTTTTACAGGCAAGTATATATCATTTTCTTGTGATGCAACAAAAGATAACCCCTCTTTGTTTAATTAAGGCATGTAGTTGACATCCAATACAATGAACATGTCGGGTGTGTATGGTACACGTTTACCTAAGAGGTTTGTTAACTTTGGCTGAAGTTATTCAAACATTTGTGGGGTTGGTTTTTTTTGGCATAAACAACCCAACAACTGATACATTGATAAACTGTCAATCACAGGTACTTTACAGTCAATACAACTCTTGTTAGATATAACAAACTTATTTGCATATGGATTTGTATTATGGAGCACTTGGTGACACGAAATTAGTGGCAGTGAATTTTGGACTTTGCAAAGACAAAAAATATAAATAAACCAGCAATACAGGTGGGTTCTGCTCTTAAAAATCTGTGCAGCTCTTGGTAAGGACTGAATGATTGTGGAGCAGGCCTATAAATTCCAGTTTTAAAACTTCTTGTACTGTATGTGATCAATCTGCATTGTCAAGGATAATGCAAATGTTCCCTCCTGCCTTGGTTACATTTTATGCCCATTCTACAGAAGTGTGACTGAAGACCCAGTGCAAGATGTAGGTGTCTGCAGTGCATCTGCCTACATTTGAGGTGCCTTAATTCAGTTTATGGTCAGTGGAGATAAAAAGTCATTTGTAAGACATACTTTATCCAAAACATAGTGGCTGAATTAAAACCCACAAACTTCTGTTTCTCTCCATTGACAGGAAAGGGGGCCTGGTTTACTGGTTCACATGTAGATACACTGTAGAAAAACAAAATGCAAAGTGAATAATCAATACAAGGAACTGGTTCCGTTCCATTTTTCTCCATTTAAAAATGCATTTATTCGGTCTTTAATGAGGTCTGATGTGCTTGGAAGTTCTCAAACAGAAGAAGAAGTTTTCAGCCATTCTCCAAGTTGGCTCAGCTTTGTCAGTGGACCTCACAGGACAAACTGTCTGATTTTACATGACCCATTTGTTTTAATAACTTCCAATTCAGACAGCATTCTTGCTTGTCAAAATAGAAGTTTTGATGAGTTACTTAATCAGTAATCAGTACTTACTGACTGGCAGCTTCAGTGAAGGCAGATAGGAAGACATTCGTCGTTTGTAATACAGCCCTAATACAAGCTTGGAGAGACTCATTATATTTCATCCTATTTTTATCAGCCTTCTCTGGCCACTTACATTCCTTTTTTCCCAGATGCCTTTTATTAGCTTGTTGAAAAACTGTGGGAAGTGAGACACTTGAACCTTTGCAAGATTCACAACAGGTATTTACTCCCTCCTTTTCTAACAAGTCAGAAGAAACAAACAATACCAGAAATTGAGTCACTGCAAGCTGGTAAGAGTAGCTTACTTGTTTATGAGTTTATTATTACCAGAAAGCTACCTAGCTCTTAATTAAACAGCAAATCAGTCTCCCTGAGGCAAATGCCGCTTGGCAAGAATTCTGAAGCAGAAACTCAAATATATAATTAAATATTTTTTCAGTTTCCTTCTATAATGACTGTTAGGGTTTTTTTAGAATTGTTGTTGATGACAGTGTTTAGAAATAAACATCTAACTGTAAACATCTAACTGTAAACATCTGACTGTGTTGAGGCAGTCACATATAAGATTGGGGCAATAATGTATGTCTATTATCTTAAAGGTTTGACTGTTAATTGCGATGTGGGATGCTTGGCTGGCTTTCAAGTTATGTTCTTCAGAAATTGTGTTGCAAATGAATCAAAATACTGGAAGAAGAGGGAAGAATTGCTGTTGTCTAACCACAACAGCCTAGGCAGGCTGCCATAAGAGTATTACTGAAGCTCTAATTCAAAAATTAGTCTCAGCTACAAATGTATTAGTTTAGCCAAGTCCTTTAGTTGGCAGAATGTCTTAAATTTCCTTTGATACATGCTGTTGTTTGGGCTGTTAGCTTAATACATCATTAGATAGTTTAGGAATTGCTTGTCCGTAAGTTAATATGTTCAATATCAACTTGTTAATTAGATTAATTTGATTTGGTATTTTGTTAGAAATAGCTTAACCCTTATATGACTTTATAATTTTATTTCATCACAGTTACAGATATAACATTGTTTGCAATGGTAGTGTATCCAAGTCTCAGAAAACACTGTAAAAGTCTTGCAGGCAAAATTTTTTCCAGGGCTTCAGTAAGAGGGAATAGTTTTTTCTCACAGGCAAGGAAAATTCATCTTACGTCTTTCTCATGCATAGGCCCAGAAAAACGGTGTGCATTTACTGTGACTCTCCTCTGGCAGGTTTTACAAGGCTGCCAATGTGGCTTGTCAGAGGACTGGACCATAGCTATCTTATTTTACAGTTCTGGGTGCTCCAAGATACTCTAACACATTTCAGACAGCTAAATGCATGCACACCCCTGAGTTTGCACTGCTGTTATGTAGAAGTACACCTAGCAAGATCAGAAATCATAAACATTTTCAGCCTCTGCAGCTGAGGTTCTCACTGAAATCCACCCCTCTTTCCAAGCCAGCATCCAAAATCTTCAATGGATGCTCTCAATTGGACCCACTAGTTTACATCCTAGGGCAAACTGGTTTGTTCTCCCAATTCTTTAACTCCCTGACTTCTGTTGCCTTTCAGAAGTCTCCAGGGGTGTCTGTAAGAAGTCAGAGGAGGCTGAAGGGAGAAGAGACTGGGACAGACAGGACACAGACAATTTTGTCTTTTCTCCAGGTGTGCTGGATATCTCAGCACAGGGAGAGCTGTTTTGATCTGCCACATCCCCTGTCTCTGCTGTCTACTACTTCCTTGAATAAGTCATTAGAAAAATAATTACAAGATTGCTTTGATCATGTTTTCCCACAGCCCCTTTGAATAGTTGTCCCACAGGACAACTGAACAGTCAGGAATCCCAGGAGGGCTGTTGGAGCAAGACTTGAGGGCTCATCAGGCTGTAACTCTGGACACAAGAGTTGAAAATGCCCTTGTGTGGGTCCATTCAAAAGCTATAGGCACATGCTCTCTGCAAGAACATTTGGCCTTCCCACACTGGCAGATGTGGAAGACAATATCTTTCCCTGGCCTTTAGCTTATGCCAGCTGACTTGCTGAAGTGAGCCCTCCCTGCTCTACCACCCCACCCCTCCAAGGAAAGGACAAAGCCACCTGGATTTGTCCACAGCCTTATCACCTCTGCTGGTGTTATTCTGGCTGTACTTGACTACCTCTACCAGGAGGAAATGTTATCTTTAACAAAAACAGAGAAACACTGAGCAAACCTAGTCACTGAGCAAACCTACACCATCGCTTGTACAGTGGAGACCCTCTTCTGAACCCCTGATCAGATGCAATTTTCTCTTCGAGTCATCTGCCTCACTGTTCAACAGCTGTGGTGCTCTCATTCAGCGGGAAAAATCAGGCACATTTAAAACAAAACTAAAACAACACAAACCGAATTAAAGAAAACGTTTTAAAACATTACATTACTCACAAGATGTTGTGAGATGGTTTCGTGTTTAAAATGGTAATATTATTTCTGGCAATGAATCTCATGCTATTCTTTTGTTGATTTTTCCAATCTCTCAAGAAATTGGAATGAAAATATTTTACTGATGTTACTGTCCCTGGGAAAAGCTTG
Source organism: Eurystomus gularis (assembly GCA_013400335.1). NCBI lineage: Eukaryota > Metazoa > Chordata > Aves > Coraciiformes > Coraciidae > Eurystomus > Eurystomus gularis. Next base: position 29,799 of record VZZY01016456.1, read on the forward strand.
TCAACATGGATCCAGGTTTATGCTGAACACTCAAAATATTTGGCTTGTGGTTTTGTATTTTCCCTTCATCAAAGAGACTGTGTGGGGCTAAGGTCTTTTCACACAGAGGCAGAGAGAGATACTGACACTTAAAACAAATGGCGACCTTGCATGTATGTGTGCACATATATGCAAATATCTCTTATTGCAATTGATAATATAATCGTATGAGACAGTCATTACTGCTACATTACGGTTAACTTGCTCATATGAAAGCTGAGTGAATACTGTAGGGATGTATATGCTATAGAAACACATATATATCTATCTCTCACAATTCTGTAGTGGTTCTGTGAGCAGGGGGATCAATGAAGCCTGATTTTTTATGGATTTGTGTCTTGAGGTTGAGACCCTATCTGGATTTTCTAAGGTCTCATATGAAATGCTGCACTTTTTACCTCAGTGAAGCATTAACCACAGCTTTTAACTGGCTGCCTATTTTCAGAATACTTTTAAGGACTTAATAGTTTTTGAATTTCAATACTTCGGTCAAATGTGTTGATGAGCTTAAGCGTTTGAAGATTCACAGAGGGGTCTCAGTCATACAAAGAGCCAGCACAGTGTCTTAAACTCAGTTTCTACTATACCAGGCTAATGCATCCTCACACTTATATGTATAGAGAGGAAACATAAAATATGAATTGAAACAGAAAACATGACTTTAAACAGAAATACAGAATTTAACAGCTAAGGAAGAAAAGATAAATATAAAGATTAACTGTCAACCACACAGGCAATTCTCCATTGACTTTCAGCAAGAATTTAGCACCTAACTGCAATTTGTCTCTTTCAAAATCTCCTACACAATCTCTTCTGTAAATACATACGTAAAGCTTCTCACATTGGACATTTAAAAAAAAAAATGCATATGCCTATGTGCCTGGGGGTAAAGGAATTTGAATTTTGGTTGCAGCTGTCAGAAAAACTTCCTGATTCCATGATCCATTTATATATTAATTAAAAGATATTGATTTGTCATGTTGAGATTTCTGTGTTTAGTTAAAAAAAAAAACCAAAATGAAATACTGAACAAACTCCATTGAGGATCTTATTGGCTTTGGAGTTTAATTTTGGCCTGTAAGAGAAAAAGTAATAGCTCAATGACAACATTGTTCTGACAGAAAAGGCCAGACATGAGAGCTTTAAGAGTTTTAATTTCCCTGAGGGGTCATAAGGTCCCCTGCTTCCAAATATGTTAAAAAGACAAATCAAACTGAAGAGTTGAGTCAGGTTCATTAGCTCTGGCAATCACAATTACCACAACTAATGCATTCTTCCTTGGGTTTGTATTAAAGCAGAAGTTTTGCTATGCACCAAACAATTCTTTTGGCTGAAATGGGTTGCCCAGGGCAGTGGTGGAGGCCCCATCCATGGAGGTATTTAAAAGATGTATAGATGTAGTGCTTAAGGATATGGTTTAATCAAGGACTTGTTAGTGTTAGGTTAATGATCAGACTTGATGATCTTAAAGGTGTTTGCCAATCTAGACAATTCTGTGATTAGTTTTGCTCTTGTCCTCATGGCCCAGTGATTCTTAAAAAGGACCAAATGGCTAAAGGAAATGTCAAAAGGGATCCATTTAGGATTACTTACACCCTCCTTCCACCTGTCCTCTGACCACTGCCATAACTGTGGTTCAAACAACAGCAGCAACAAACCCAGCAGATCAGGATACTCCTGAGCTCTCTCATCTTTGAGTGCTGAAGAGTGAATAGTAGGGACTGTGTCCCAGTTGCCTGGATGAATTGTGGGCAGGACATGGGCTGAACAGCCATCTGAAGATGCCTCCAGTTTTGAAGCCTGGAAGATATGCTAGGAGCAGAGAGGCAGGTGGCTGTTAGTGTGACATGGGGGAAAAGAGTCAGTGAAGTGAAGAGGTTTACAGGCCGTTAAGAGAAAACTGGGGGCTGAATTAACAGAGGCAGCCACAGCCTTTCCAGCTATGAGTCACACAAATCATGAAACTACTTGAAATATTTCACCTACTCATCCATCTCCTTTATCTTTCACCTCTTCCTTATTTTTTGCAGTTATCCTGTTCTGCTGTCTTTCAAATTACACCCTGAACTGATCTCCTGATATTCTGCTTCCTCATCCTCTGTTCCCATTTTGGTATCTTTCTGTTGCTGAGTGTATGTTACATTTTGCAGGCCTTTACCATCTTGGAAATGCTGCAAGAAGTGCTTCTGAGCTTAAGTCACTGAATATTTGGCCTATGTGAAGACACAGTACTAAACCAGCTGGAAATCTTTCCTTTGACAAAACATCCAAGACACTAAATCCATGATTTTAAAAGTACACGACTCACGTACGTGCCCCTGATGTACATGGCTCTGACAATCGATTTATGCTATTTATATTTCACAGTAAATTGGTGATACCCAACATTTATAATGCAACCAAAATTGCGCTCTTTTTCAGGTGGAAGGGAGCTAACAACTCAAAAGCCTCAAGCAAGTTATTCAGCCAAAACACGGATCCCTAGCAGCTCCAAGAGTGAACAGGTTGGTTTTGAGTTTGAATTAACTGATAAAGAATTGCCAAAGCTGAAGAAGGTGAGAGGTTCCCAGACTTCTTCAGTGTACCTTCAGCACAAACTGTGGTGCCTGAATGATTACCTACCACACCTGTGCTGTGGGTGAAGTGATGAGGGGCACACATGTCCCTTCTTGGCACTGGGAAATGTGTCCCGAGACTCCTGTGAGACACTGACGTGGCAGGATGGTGCAAAGCCTTCCCCAGCACTTCTCTTTTACAGGGTCATTGCATGTAGTGCGTTTAAAGCCAGAAATAAGCACCTGCCAGGCGAGGCCACCCAATGTCAGGAGCCTGAGAGCTGGCAGGGTCTCAGAGCATAACAGAGGCAGTCTGTGATTGATGTGCATTGAGTCTAGAGTAATATTTGGCAAATTAAAGTTTGTAGGATACGATTCTTGTGGGAGCACAGGACGAGTCCCACAGAAAGGGACCTCCTTTGATCATCTGGATGGGGTATGGGGAGGTGGGCAGTGCCCATCCCACCTCCTCCTGCTTGGGAGAAGAAGTATTATGAAGAAGAACCTGCTTGCTTGCTTTCTGAAGAGACAGGAAGAAGAAAATCAACTCAGTTTCTGTAAGAGTAGAAAAGCATTGCCCCCCTGTTCCCACTCTGGCAGGACCTCCTGGGGAAGGGGAATTGATCTTTGGCTGGTTGCACAGTGGGTGCTGTTGCTTTGGAAAAAATTTGCTTTCTTTTGAATGCTTCCTGCCAGGTCAGGGAGAGCAAATACTTAAAAAGGACTATGGCAAGCAGCTGACTTGTGATCGCTGCTTGTCAATGGCTTCCTCACATCTGGCTCTGGCACCCTTGTACTCTGCAGTCCTATCCCTGCTCTACCTATCTTCGCTTCATGCGAAGGGGAAACCAAAGTGGCATCTTAGCATCATTCTGACAGAGTCAAGAACTCCTAATAGGTTAAGTCCAAAATGAGAGTTTACTATGCTTTGTCAGGAAATGTCTGATTCCAGATAATTCTTCCTTTGCAATGATCTACTTAAAAAACTGATATGAAATGCATACAGGCATGAAACAACTTGTATTGTTTTAACTGCATTTCTTTTGATTGTGCTACACTGAGAAAGAAAAACAAACACGTTCAAAAAAAGCAGACACTCCCAGGCCCCACATCTGTAAAGTTGCAGTGGAGTTGCTTATGTCTTCAGACTCTATCCTGTATTCATTTAAACACAGACGTTCCTATATTTATGTGAAGTCTCTTGGAAGCAAGAGAACAAAACCCTGTCCAGATTCTGCTCTGGGAGGTATACTCAAACCTAGATTTCTTGCTAGAAGCACCAGAGAGAGTATCTCATTGGTTTTGATTTATATTGGACCAAATTATAAGTGTCTAATCTGGAGAACTGTAAGTTCCCCAGTGCCTGCACACAGTTAGTGGACCTGATATCCCTCGTGCATTACTGCCACTGCCTGCGAAGAGCAGGAAATCTGCAGTCAGCCAGGGGCCAAACCTGCTGAGTGTAGGGACTGCATTCCCACAGAGCCCTGCTCTCCCTTTAGTGACAGTTGACTGCAAGGAAGATGCTCTGAACACAACATTTTGGGTGCAATACGCTGGCTTTTTAAAATTTTATTTTAAATGTAACTCTTTTGCCAACTACTTGCTTACCAGATCTAGTTTTGCTCTCTGCCCGTCCCCACTTCCTGTGATGAAAAAGAACAGGTTATCAGACTTATTCACCAGGCGAAAGCTCCTGCGATTGAGCAGAAGAAGCAATACAAGATTTAATTTTAAACAATTCCTGTCATGATCTTCCCCCAAACTGGAATGATCCAAACTAGAAATAGAGAGGCCTAACTACTATCTACTCCATTTTCCTGACGAGTTGTCCAAATCATGTTATCTGGCAGCTGATTAAAGGCATTGGGGAGCATATTTTTTTCTCTTTCGACACCGTTCACAGGTTATACTTACCTTGCTCAGTTAAAAAAACAAATAGAAATTCTGAGAACTGGCATAATTTTACCCTTTCTTAACATCAAATTATTTCTGGTTATACCCCAGTCTGTCACATTAAGTCACACTTTATTGAGTTGTCTTACTATCTTTTATATTGTAGCAGCACCTAAAGGCTCAGACAAAGAACATGGGCCTTTTGTGAAGCCTGTACACTAGGATCCATTTTTCTTTTGGGTGCAGATACAACTCTTCTCATAATTACATCCTGAGCTGTGACGAAGTGGCTGCCAGGCAACACAGCTGTCAAAACTACATTGCAGGGCAGTTGGAGAACACAAATCAAGTGAAATAATAGAAATGTTCAGGACACAAGGCATCGCACAGAACAGCCAGTGCTCTTCGTGTTCCTCATGCCTGGTTATACAGCGTGGCCTTGGCTGGAGCATCTTTATGGCATAATCCCACTTGCCCTTGCAAAAAGGCTGGCGTTGATGTTGCTGATTGGGGCTCACAGATCTCCCTGCCATTTTGGGGTTGAGGGGTCTGCAGCACACTTTTCATCTAAGTTAGGGCTGTTACATTCTTTTCTACCTTTTGTGTCAGCAACTTTATCATGAGTGCCTGGGTTGGTGTCGTTTACGCTGCTCATGGAGTCATGCACACGGATGTAGTTAAGCTGATTTAATGATGGACGGTTGCTGAGAGGAGCAGTTCTGCTTTCCCTCACTTCCAGGTTTCTGTATTCCTCGATCCTGCAGCTCTGTGGTCACAAGGTGGATCAATTCAGCTGTCTGGCCAATGGAAAATTCATTACTTTCTGAGGTGTTATTTTTCCACTGGATCGATCAGCTGACTAGAGCCAGATGGTTACCAGATCTCATATAAGGGATGCGAAGGGAGTACGCATCCATGGGTTGCAGGCAGGATCACCTTTTTGCAGCAGCCTGCTGTCAGGTCAGCACAGCCAAAAGGCCAGACTACTGCTGCTGCATTCAGGTGAGAGATAACCCAATGTCACACTAATGCTGGAAGGGTCCATTCTGTGTCTTGGCATCCTGGGCACATGTGCCATCTTCTTTTCACTATGGGTACCTCAGTGATGCCAGTGCCGCTGGTTTAGGGAGCGTGTCAGTGAGAAAAAAAAGCTCCTCCTTTTTTCTTTTTTTTGTGTAAGGTTACTTTCATGGCTAAGCCAGTTCCTTGCAGGGCTGGAGGACTACCACGGTCAGTTCCTGAAACCAATGGTTTCAGTTCCAAAACCCAACCTCATGGTTGGGACAGGGTGACAGCTTTCCATAATATGTCTGTGAGATTGGCTTAACTACAATGTCATTTACTGAGACATTCAGGCACTGGTGAATTCAACCTGGAAGAGCAGGTCAGCCATTTTTGTAGCTCTGAGGCAGAAGATATACAAGGGAGCCCCACCTTTCATTCAGTTCTCTGATCTAAACTGACTAGAATAGAGTCTGGCAGAAAGGCAGCTACATCTGTACCACTGAGGTGTAAAAGGCAGGCTCCAGAGATTAAATAAAGACCCTGTGGTTCAAGGTACTGAATTCTAGACTAGTGCCTTGAACGTATCACTCTTCCTTATACAAAGAGTAAAGGAATTGTTTTCTGCCATCAAGGCTTCCCTTCCAGGGATTTATCTGAACCAGTGGAAGCAAGTCATTCACCCGGGATGAACTGCTCAGTTTCTCCAGTATCAATGCCGACATGGAAGACAAAACACCTCACTGAATCCAGAATCCACTGGGAAGGGGGCAGGGAAGATCTTCACCCTTTGCAGCTGTAAATAAGCCCTGGGGATCATAGGGTGACTCGGGCAGGTGGGGACACTCGGGAGGCCGCCAGCCCAGGTAGGCTCAGCTCTGGGATCACACCGGGCTGCTCGGGGATATCGCCAGCCTGGCCTCGACAGCCTCCAGCAGGGAGCAAAGACCGCCCAGCCCCTGCAGGAGCCCGAACCCCTCTCGCTCAGCCCGGACCCGCCGCCTCCGAGAGGGCTGGCCCCTCTCCCCGCTGCCCTCCCGTGGGCGCGGGGCCACCGGCACGGAGCTGAGGACACGGAGCTGGGGACGCGGCCCGGGCGGCGGCCCCCGAGCGCAGAGGAGTTAACAGGACTTTCTGCCTCTTCCCGCCCGCGCCTCCTCCACCCTCCTCGTTACCTGCGCTTTATCACTGCCGGGGCCGCGGGGCGGGAGAGGCGGAGGGCCCGCGGCGGCGGCGGGGCTCTTCCTGCCCGCCC
>VZZY01016456.1:43240-78880 GCA_013400335.1 Eurystomus gularis
ACCATCCCTGGATGTGTTTAAGGGTCATTTAGATGTGGTGTTAGGGGATGTGGTTCAGGGGAGAGCTTGTAGAGTAGGGTTGATGGTTGGACTTGATGATCCCAAGGGTCTTTTCCAACATAAATGATTCTATGATTCTGTGATTCTATGAACAGGGACTGTGTAGTCCAGGGAAGGGAAGACCTTATTGCTGTATAACTACCTGAAAGGAGGTTGTAGAGAGGTGAGTGTTCATTTCTTCTCCTGGGTAACAAGTGATAGGATGAGAGAAAATGCCCTCAAGTTGCACCAGGGGAGGCTTACATTAAATATTAGTAAAAATTTATTTACTGAAAGAGTGGTTAAGCATTGGAACAGGCTGCCAGGGGAAGTGGTGGAGTCACCATCCCTGGAGGCGTTCAAAAAACGTGTAGACGTGGCACTTCATGAGATGGTCTAGTGGTCATGGTGGTTGGGTTGATGGTTGGACTTGATGATCTTAGAGGCCTTTTCCAACCTTAATGATTCTGTGATTCCTAGACATCATTTTGTTTTCATTTGTTTTGACAATGCCTCCAATTTTGTTCCATTGACACATTTCATTAGTACCTTTATGCTTGTTTGACCAGTGTTGTTAATAAGAAGACGAGAAAAAATGCAGGAGAACAATTGCTCTAGCAGCTATGTTTATATATACTGTAGAGGCTTTACTTTTGAAGTTTCTCCTGCATTAAAAAGATGCCATGTTGTGGTGTGTAGATGCTGTACTGGCTGAAAGCAATGCATAAAATTACTGGATTGGCTCAGTGAATCGAAAGTTCTACTGTCAGAAGTATTATTCAAGTAGGCTGATTGATATTGGTGACATTTTGCTTTAAAGCCTGCTATAGAGATTCTACTCAGTAACTTAATATCCCCATCACTTTGGCAGTTATTATGTGACTAAACCTAGTCGTGGTAAGTAGTCTTGAATTTTTTCTATTGTAATCAGGCTTATTATGTATTCCTATTAATAGTATTTGATTAAGATAATAGTCTTTCAGAGTATTCTTTAACTTGTCAGGTCTGTGACTGATGACACGTGAAATGTTGAGTAATGAGTAAAATAGCTTAGCAACAGTGACCACAGTAGCTGATGGGGGATTTCAGTGTCTCTTGTGTTTATTTGCATAATAATTTGTTTCATAGTCAGTGTTCAGTAAATTACTAAATTGAGAATACTTCTCAATTAGCCCACGTGTTATGACATCTGAGAAATTATGCCTGGGTTTGATTAGCTGCCATTGAACGAAATAGAAGGCAAACCCACTCTTCTGCCCTAGCAAGTACCCTAGTAAGTTTTGCAGAATGTGAAGTTATTTTTCTCTCTGAGGCTGGGGATTAGTCTGGTTGCCAGGATGATGCCCTCTGCCTGTGGTCCTAACACCGGTACTGGGTGTGATGCTGGGAATGCCTGGCCTGACATCTTGGCTGCTTTCTAGCAGCCCTGGGAAGGTCCAGGTGCAGTGCTCGCAGGTGCTGCTGCTGACCCGTGGGGAAGAGGTGCCATCATGTGCCTCATGCTCATGGGAGGTTCATGAAATTGTCATTGACCTCTTGCTGCAGGAAAAAAAAAAAACAGCAGCTTGCTCTAAGCTATGGGGCAGATTCTATTTCCTTTCTCTGTTTTGGCCAGAACGTATCTGGGTAAGTCCTCCTTTGACTCACAGTTGGTCTCTATAAAACATGGTCTTATCTTTAACCCCTTGCCCACACTGCGAATCGAGCTCAAGCTGAAAACACCTTGAGTTAATTTTGCCCGTACTTACTCTTTAAGTGCAGCTTTTCTTTTGTTAGTAGTAACACCATCAGCTAGGGACTCCGAAAGCACTTTTTTTGTAATTCTTGTTGAACAAGGATCTCACTACTTTCACTTTTGGTTTTGTGCCTGTTTCTAAGGGATGTAGCCTCCAGATCCTCAGACGTGGTGCTGCCATGTGCGGCTTGGAAACCTATTGAGGAAATCTGGGTAGGATATAAGATCAACTCCACTGGAATTAAAAGGAATATATTTGAGAATTTGGAAAATATGTTAGTTTTACATCTTGATGAAAGGCTCTGTTTAAATGTGAGATGATTGTCCCCATAGTTATGTATTTAAAGGGAAATTTTAAAAAAAGTTGACTTTGTGGAATTGTATACTTTGATTTGCTTGGTTGCAAACCTGCATTAATTATTGGTTAATTCATGCTAGATTTCCCAGCCACCAGGATGAATGAACAACGCTGCACTGTACAATTATGACAAACTCTGGTTTGGTTTGTATTCAGCTGTTGTTACTTGTATGACCCCAGTGGTTTGAATTCCATTTGCACTGTGAGGAAATTGCAAAACAAGCTATGCATTTTTATGCTGATGAAAATGCTGAAAATAGATGGTCATTGCTTTTTAAAAGGGGCAAAGGAAAAAACAGAAAGCAGAATATGCTGTCTTTTCAACCTAGCTCACAGAAAGCCATTGTAATAAACCAGATTTATCCATAATATATAACAATTAAAGTAGTATTTCACATATGGGAAAGGAAGGTGCTTGTTCTTTATACTGTGTAACTTTTTACTTACTAAATAACATTATATTTATACTATGTATAATTTGCTTATTCAGTTGTAGCTGAAGTGCTTCTGTCCACGCATGGTTTCTGACCTTGCCCCAGGCAGGTGCTGGGTGGTGTAACAGCCTGTGTAAGAAGCGATGGGGTTCAGCTTGCAGATTTTTGGTGTGGCTCTGCTGAACTGCTCAAGACCCTAGATGGGTCTCATTGCTTTTGTGCCTAATTACCAGGCACCCAGATACTATAGGTCTGGTCACACATTCATCTCCTTGGGATGTGAGCTGTCTTCTATTAGGGGTTCATATTAATGCTTAGAAAAAGAACTTTAGTGTTGGTTGGAGCTCAGTATAGTGCTTTAGGCCTGGGAATAAAATGGGACACCTTTTAACTCTGGATGCAGCAAGGGTGCCCTGTTCTTGTGTACTCCCTCAGGGCTGGCCTAGCTGGGCCATCCATCCATTTCTCTCCTCTTTGTGCCCAAACTCCTGAACATCTTTTTCCTCAAATCAGGCTGGCTTGCAGATCCTGTAGGGTTCATATGCATGGACCCATTTCAGTGGAATATTTTAGGTTGTTTTTTAGTATCTGCTGTATAAATTCTATTCATGACACTTTTTGATTTAAACATTTTTCATTATTTCTGTACTCTTGGCAAAAATTTAAGGATAAAAATGAAGTTATTGGGGCTCTAAAGTTGAAAGCCATGGGAGCAGGATCTAAATGCTTTCAAGTTCCAGGTGTAAAAGGCAGTAGCTATTAATAATTGTCACTATGTCTTTTATGTCAGTTAACTTATGGTTTGGCTTGGGTTAGTCTGACCTTGTAAAATGATCTACTTATGGCTGTTGTGTTAAGCCAGGGTCAAGTATTAATATTTAAATCCTACAGTATACTGTTGTCTCTGATGAATTCCTTTTTCACAAGATATTTTCCTCGAGAGGACACAGCAGGCTAACTGATTAAAAGTCAATATACTTTTTGTAGTGCAAAAAAGAAAATATTCTGCTGATTGTGGGTGGAAAAACCCCTCCAGTCTATATGAATACCAGTAGACCTGGATTCATACCATTAGTAAGGATTTTTTGCCTTCAGTTTTAGAATGGAATTAACCTATTAAAGCTTAAAATGCTGGATGATTTCTAGTTTGCCTTTTTAAAAGATTGATTGTGAGGAATGCAACTTTCTCTTTTTCCTTGATTTGGGGGGGGCTGTCTTTCTTTCCTTGCTTCTGGAACCTCATACCTAAGTCTTTATATGGCTGAGACACACATGGGCAGCATGAGTTAGAGCAATGCAGAAAGAAATAGTTCAGAGCCTCACCAGCAGTCTTGTTGCTTAATTATAGAGTGGGTTTTATATGTATGTGCTTAATTTTGATCTACTGGTGATCCTCCTGCGCCTGGCCCTTCTGAGCATCTCTGCAGCTTGTGTGTCAGCATCATCACTGGGACTGTGGAATAAGCAGCACCAAGCAAGGGGCAGTGGCTGCTTGTGATGTTACCAGTGGTGAAAGAAATGTATGTCAACTATGCCCTTTGTGATGCAGTAGATGGTATGCAGTTTGCAGGTCAGTATTGAGGAGCAGTGAACTAGAGGAAGTACTGCATTTTGGATTAAAGAAACTTAAAAAAACCCAACAAAAAAACTCCAGCAGAAAACTGAGGTCCAGACCATGCATGAGCATCAAGAATTTATGATGTGGCTTGGGGGAGGGAGAAGGAGGGAAAGCAGGTGTTTGGGTTTTGTTTGTTTATTTTTTTATGATAAACATTTAATTGTGGTTTTCAGGTAAGTTCTGGCTGAGAGAGTTAGACCCAGTGATCCTAAAACACTTTGTAATTTCAGATGGATGTGGTAATCATTTGCTGTCGTAGATGGCTACTGCACACTGTTAAGCAGATGCTCCATTTCATTCCATAGGTGAACGCACTTCGGTGATGCATAAACTGATTTTTAAAATATGGAAAGAAAGGGAGAAAAACAGTGCACATGCATGATTAGCTCAAAGAGTTGCAAAGCTGTTGTTCACTGCATGGCTGAAGGAACGGCCAAAAGAATCCCTTAAATCTGCTCTGGGTCCCAGCTCATGTACAATCCAGTGCTTTGTTGCCATTTGTCATTTCTACAGCGCCTGAAGCTTCTTGGCAGTGAAAGCAAATCTGGGAGTGTGGGCTGAGAGTCTGCTGCTGAATCTGTGTTGCAGGATAAACCGAGATTTGTGGTGTTTGTTAAGGAAGGCCAAACTCATGGGAGATGCAAGCCCTAAAGGAACAAAAGCAGAATCTAGTAGATAGCTGCCAAAGTGAAAAGGTGAGGACACAGCATATCTCAAGCATAAATGTGTTTTGTCTTAAGAAGGATAAACTGTAACATCTGTCCATGCCAGCACTGATTTGTGCATAGGAATTCTTTAAAGTAGTCTCTCAGCATTTTGTTTGAAAGAATTAGTTAAGAAACAAAATGTAATGATCCCGCTAGATTTGTTACAAACATTTTTGAAAACTTAACCAGAATTTAACTTCTGTTCACAAAGAATGGCATAATCATGTCCAGAGATGGAATTTTAATACTTTCAAAACTTATACCATGCGTACCCTCTTAAAGCTGCACTCTGTCAGCTCAAAGAGTGTTTACAATTGATTAAAAGACTTATTCCCTTTATTCCTCAGTATCCACATGTATGGAAAAGATTGATAAAACTGGTCAGGCTATTAGAGCACAGTCATTCATAAATAGTGTCTTTGAAATTGTCTTTGACAGCAATTGCTGAAACAAAATACATAAAATGCAAAAAATAATAATGGTAGTTAAATGAATACATCTTTATTTATATTTTTATTATTGTGTTGAAGGATACAAAGAGGAACATTCAGCAGATATTTAATTTCTTGTTTTATCTCATTAAACAGACAGTCCACAAACAAATGAGTTTCAGATTAGTTTTACTGAAGCTATTTATCTAATTATGGCTTTCACTGCACTTGAATGAATAGCTGCAAATCAATAGGTCTCTTAGGTTGCCAGGACATGCATTAAAACTGGTGAGACTCCAAGCTGAATAGCAGGAGTGATGTCTCTTGTTTTTTTCCATTGAGAGGTCTGTGCTCAGTTCATATAGTGCATATATAAACTGAGAATTTATCTGAAGCCCTGCTTAAAAAGTCCCATTTTTGAGTTGATCATTTTCAATTCAGTGTCACAATTAATATTCATATTATACTGGTAGAGGTTTTATTAAAAAAACCCAAAAAACAAACAAAGCAAGCAATTATTTCAGAAGAAGCTAGTGTAGACACAAAACATGTTGTAGTAGGTCAAGACGATGGTTCATCTAGTCCTATATCCATAAGTTTTAAGATAAACCTGTCACATAACAGTTTTAGCCACAAAAAAAAAAAAAAAAGTCTTGTGCTTTCAAGAGAGTGTGTGGGCCAATGTTGTATAATCTGCCTTCCACACTGTTGTTTTCTTTTTTTTTCTGATTTCAAATAGCCGTAGATACCTTGTACTTCAATGCTTGGGAGTTGTTACCATTCACCATTCTAGTTACAGCTTTTTGTGTTTTCATGTTACACATAACAAATCCAGCCTTTTGGTGAATCTGGCTAGTATTTTGGCTTCACACGTCTTGGAACTCTCATTTATAGAGCTTGTGTGGGGACTTTGGTGATAATGACTTTACAGGGGAAGGAAGAATACTTTTTTTTTTTTAAATTCTGTTCTTAATGAAAGCATTAATTTTTTTATCAGTTTTGAATATTCCACCTTTAATTTCAGTGACCCTCTCTTGCTCTTATGAGGCAGGGACCCCCCGACTTCTGTACAGTTAGTTTTTACATATTTTTTTTTCTACAGCTCTTTTTTAAAGCAAACAATCCCAGTCTCTCTAGATGACTCTTTCCGTGCTGTAATAATTTTTGTTACCTTGTTTTGAACTCTATCGGGTTCTGCAATGTCCTTTTGAACTTGTGATGGCTTGTGCTGAATGTAATATTCTAGATGAGACTGCACTGCCAATTCATATAAATCATGCAATTTCCCCCTCTCTCCATCCTGTAAGCTTTTCATCCTAACAATTTGCTCTCTTTTTAGAGTTCCTGGTGGCACAGATAAATTCTTCACTGAAATGGCTTCACAGCCATTCAGATTGCTTTCGTTAAGGTGATATAGCTAATTTAAAACCGTATAATTTGTCAGCATTTTGCCCTTCCATGGGCATTACTTTGCATTTAATGTGGATAAACATAATTTAACATGAAGTTGTGCACTCACCTACCTGACTAGGTCCATCGGAAGTTTGTTTATAGACTTCTGATTGTGACTAACCAAAATCCTATAAGCAAAATTTGCTTATCTTGATGCTGACATGACAAATATATTTTATTAAACAGTTTTTGGCCTAGGATGTAACATTGGGGCATCTTTGTATTTTCCTTCGCTTAATGAAAACAACCTGTTTAATCCTGTTCTTCTGTTTCATTGCTTTGCTATTGCCTAATCAACTGCAATATTTTGTCTCTCCGGGAAAGACTGCTTTAGCTTCTTTTGAGGAGTCTTGTGTGTTTTGTGTGCATACTATCTCTGTGAAAGTTGGAGGTGTAGCTGCAGAGTGTTGGAGAATGTCACATTACAGACAGCTGTTCTCTAATCTTCTAAAGACCTTTGTTAAAAACAGAGACACAAAATGTCCCCATACTGGACTTTGGCTTTTAAGCACAAAGTGTAGCTAACAGAGCAACACTGCTGTTAAGTTGAAGTTGTGGTTTTATTAAAAACAATGCAGCTTAATGCTCTTTGAGAATCCATTTATTGTGGCTGTAGAAAAGGGCCTACTTCAGTTGCTTGTTAATAGCAAAAACATGTTACAGTAAAATTTATGGCAGGATGGTAGGAGTGGATATGGAAACATTACATTCTTCCATTCTGTAAATAAAAATAATTCCAAAGAAGCTATCCAGAGACAATAATAATTTATTTATAAACGTGGGTTAAAAACTGTCCCCTGTCACTGAAGAGCTAATTGTAAATTTTGTGAGACTTCCAAAACTGGAAACCTGATTTTTTAAATTTTTTTTTTTAAATTTGAGTTAAGCAAGAAAACAGACTGAATCTTCGTCCCTTGCTTTAGTTGTTCTTGGTGTTATCTAAGTTTTAGAAACAAAGCTAAATACTGAAAGTCTGTGACTCATCTTCTTTTCAGCCTGAGCCAACTCCAGTTTCAGTATGCGTGTGCTTGTTTCTTTATACCATGACCTTTTTCCCTCCTGAGTTAGTCATTGCTATCTCTTGGCACAAGTGGAAAAGTTAAAAACATCAACAAGCATGAGACAAGCTGAAAACAGGCAAACAAACCTCCTGTGTAATCTTCCAAACCCCAGAGCGTTCCCATTCCTTTCTTGTTAATGAACCCATCTGATCTTTTGATGGTGGAGGGATCAGGGAGGTGAATTCCAAGGCAAGGGTTTAGTGACCAGGAATGGTGTCCTAGAGGCCCTCTCTGGTTAACTTCTGCTGGTGTGTCTGCTGCCCACTATGGCATTGCATAGAGAAAAGACAGCAAATACATTAGAGGTGAAAAGACTTCTGTTAATCTTTTTGCAAGCTTTGCTTTTTGAAGAAGTCTCTGTGTGTGTATCTGTGTACCAGGAAGGTGCTGAAACTCTGTTTAATTTTGCTGCAGTTATTTTTTTAATTTCATTTTTGGAAGGTGACCAAATAGATACATTATCCCATAGGCTTAAGCTGGCTTAGGTGCAATTGGTTTGTGGTGATGGTTCCACTGTGGCAAGGAATAGTTTGAAGCCATCTCTAAAAAGCTGTCATGGGAAAGCATGGAACAGTGAGCAAGCTGATCAGGGTGAGAATCAACTGGCTCTTGAAGACAGTGTATCTCAAAATGAAGGTCTCTTGAAGTAACTTGCCATCAATCTGCTCTAATGCCAGAGTAACCAGTGTCTCGGATGTCCTTGCTATGGAGCTGGACAGGCTTTTGAGGTTGTCATGGCAAAGGGGCTGGATTAATCTGAACAGGTTTTACCTCCTTTGGTAGGGCACCCAGGCTGGCCCAGGCTTCCTTGGTGGATTGGAGAGGGCAGACTGAGCATCACAGCAGACTGTGAGGGTGACACTGTCATCTTGCTTTTTGTTAATGATTTATAGAAACACAGGTAGAGCATCTTTGCTGATTTCTGACAGATCAGTCACTGTGGTGGGGAATAGTGCAGTATATTAATCTTTTGGGTCGTTTTGCTTCCCTGGTTTCAGTCTAAATTCTCTAACAAACTAGCATCTTCCATGGACGTATTGCTTGAACCAACTGCTAAAGACAGCAGTTCCCCATCTCTCTCCTCTCTCCTCTTTCTTTTCCACCTCCTGCTTTGCGTAGGTCAAAAAACATTTGCTGACTTACAATGATATTTGTTACTGACTTTTAAATCTGAGTGGGCTGGTAACCAGGATACAGAGGGAAGGAGGATAACAGTTTATTGAAGTGATTGATATTGTAAGCATTGGCTATGATGCAGAATGTTAGAGAGATAGAAAATTTGCCCCTAAACCTGAAAAAATCTGTTCAGTCTTTAGCTCTGGTCTTTTTATTTCCATGGGACAAAGCACCCCTTTAAAGATCTTGAGGTGAAGGATCAATTAAGTGAAGCAGAGAAGGTGGCTTGGTTCTGCAGTGCTGATATGCATGGATATGTGAAGAAGAATCCTGGAAGAGCCCTGGGCAGGGATTTGTGTGGTAGGGCAAAGAGGATGCAGCTCCAAGTCGCACGGGGAATGCGTGAGCTGCTGCTTAGTCTGATGGTCAGAAGCTCTTCAAATGTATTTTTTCCTAGTACTGGCTTCCAGGCCTGACTGTCCTCAGGTGGTGGAAATGTGACCCAGTAGAAAGGCAGTGATGTGTGAGCCCTTTCCTCTGATTGTAGTATGGCATCAGCAGAGTGTTCTGCTGGCTCTTTGAGGTTGCTTTGTTCAGGATACGCCCAGCTATACTTTGGCCGTGAGTAATGCAGAGGCTATTCTACTTTTCTCTTACATGCCCCGGTTCACACAACTGATAAGCATACTTATGGTCACATTGTGTCCTGCTTCTCTCTTACGTGTGCTACTGAATATTTCTTTAAAAATAGTTACAGTGCTAGCATTGCTCTCCTCAATGAGGGATGAGGTACACTTCTGGGCTGTTATTTCAGATTCTGCAGGTGCAGGCTGTAGTTACTGCCTCATGTATGTTTTGAAAGAGCCTTAAAAGGCCATCGACAACTTTCAAGCCAGAACACTTCTGTTTTAAAGCAAAAGCTGGTAATCAGTTGAGTAGGAAGGCTGCTTAATAGAGTTTCAGTGGACTGTGCCAACTACAGGTAAATCCTTGGCATGATCTTCTGATACATATTTTCTGGACTATCCCCATATCTGGTGGTCTTCTGGTCTATTCCACGGTGACATAAGTAACTCCTCAACATTTCCTCTGGAGGAGTAATCTTTCTTACAGCACCTGATATACAGAAATCTTGTTGAAATAATAAGAGAATTCAATCTCTTTGTCAAGACATGCATCTTACACAGGCATGTATGTTCAACTTCATAACATACAATTCCCCTCAGATCCCTGCACTGCTATAATGTTATGGGCTTCTTTTTTCCACTGCACACGTTTTTCATGCTAATTTAGACTCTAGCACTCTTTTTTGGTTTTGCATATGCCTTTGAATATGGGAACAAGATTGACTAGGGTATTGACATCATATGGTGGGACTTCTTTTAGGATGCAAAACTAGATAATGGTCACAAATGCAATTAAAGGTTAATTAATTAAGATCATTTAATCAGAGATAAAACCAGAAAAATCCTTTCACTCTCAAATTGTGAAATTTTTTTTCTGTTTAAGGAATAGTACCTTTTCTGCAAAGGAAAAAAAAGTACCTTTCTAATTGTTTAAGGGCCTCCTAATGCATATAAGGAATGAAACAAAGGGATAGTAACTTTATGCTTTAAATACCACATCTAGTTTTGTTGGAGGTTTTTTTTTCTGAGGGGTGGGAAATTACCAGGATTAATGACCTCATGTGGGACAGGAGACTGATGGAGGACAACTACCTAAAACAGTTTTTTCATGTATACTTTCTCCACAAAAGGCTTAGTGCAGCACTGTTTAATACTTCCTTTTTCTATGAATTTGAGTGGGGTATCATCACAGAGGGTGTTAATCTCACAAGAGTAGCTTGTCAGATTTTGTGGCTTTTTGCTTAAACTGAGTTTGGTCGAACATGTGTATTCTAAGCCTGAGGAGAGGTGCAGGGATCACCGGTGCAGGCCTTGTCTTGTCTTGCCCATGCTCACTTGAAAATAAATGATGAATGCAGAGAACCTTTATAAAGACCAGTTCTATTCATGACATTTTCAAATGTCTCTTGTTGGAGCAAGGTCCTACCCTTCAAAACTGTAGATCAAAATAAGAAAAATCCCGGGTACCAGCTGGAAAATCTCAAGAGATAATGACTACCCCAGCCCTCACACAGCGGCATCAAACTTCCACAGCAGTAGGGAGAAGGACTTGTAGACTTAACTGAGTTTAGAGTGAGTAAATTTACAGTGTGTAAATTCACAAAAATGTAGCACAGGCATGATGTGACATATCCATATGCTCTAGTAATATCAAATGTGTGCAAACAATTGTGATACAAATAAAGAATGAAAAAAAACTCAGAAGAAAGACAGGTAATTAAAATTAAGGGTAAAGACTATCAGTAAGGAAGTCTGTCTCTTTGGGGCAGAAGTCTTGCCTAATGTCAAAGACTGTTCTTCTTTTCTTGAACTTATATTCATGACGGAGGTTCCTATCTAAAGATGCCTGAACTGTTTCTGTGACCTTATGGGGGTGCTGAGCACACGTTTTACTTTCTTAATAGCTTAATCTGCATAAGATATATGTCATTTATATTACATGGTTATGATCTTATTGTACTAAGTAGAACTTGTATCTGTTAGGTACTTGGCAATTGACCTGTTTTTCCATGTCCAAAAAATTTACAAGACTCATCTTTTTCTTGCATCTATGCTACTTTCTGATTCTATAACTTCTCAGTCTAATGAAAGCTCAGTTTACCCAAGGTGCTTGTAGTGGTTGTTTGCATATGCTAAGTTCATGTTCTACTCCCATTCCATGTCTAACAGTTATTGCACACTATTTCCCATATTACTCTGTGCTAAGTAATCAGGATTGAATGATAGGAGTGCAGTGGTTTCTTGCACACTGGCAGAGGTTTTTGAACTGCCTTGTTCTTCAAGTCCTTCTCCATCTCAGAGGTAACAAACCTCCCTTTGCAGATGGAGTGCACTTGAGTTTTCATTTGTTCCTGCTTCAACAGCCAGACCAAAGGTTTTCAAGCACAAAAAGGTGTTATCAGGGTTAGGGTGATCCCATTCTCCAGACTGTTTGAAGATGCCGGTAGTGGGGCTCCAAGGAGTGCTGAGGCTGTGATGAGAGCAGGTGAGGTGTTCCTGGATCTGCTTAGTCAAGGAATTGCTTGAGTGATCCAAGGGAACAATTTTTGTCTTTCCTTGCGTATTGAGTACTTTTTAAGCTTTCTATACAGACATGATTACTCCATGAAACTAAAATAACTAAACTTTTAATAGTTTTTCTACAAAAAAGTAAATTACAGCAGTCTTCTGGAAGTCGTTAAGAACTCCCACTATCCAGTCCATAGCAGATTGGCATTGACTTGTGCCAAGAGCTACTGTCAGTGAAATTAATATTGTTCCCAAGAGGTCACATAACGGAGTGCTGCCAATACAAACAATGGTGCTGCAGATTCACAAACTGTTAAGGCTGTAATGCAAGATTCTTTAACCAGAGCTCGTTCACCCAGCTTGGAGGCGTCTCATGCTCTCTAGAAACCTCAGGAGCAAGAAAAGCAAAAGTTGGCATTTTTATTAATGATTTGTTGTGTTTTAAATGTCCTCTAGGAATTTGAACTTAGAGCGGGGCTACACTGCTTACGTGGCAGAGAGCTTGGGTGCTTCTAGCCTTTTGCTGATAGCTGATCTTTACCAGTCTTCTCAAAGTGCTTTGCAGAGCAGAGTGGTCATGGTTGTTCCCATTGCACAGGAAGGCAAATGACTTGCTGAAAGTTGTGGCCACACCAAGGTTCAGGAATAAAATTGAGGTACACTGAATCATCTGGTGCTTTGTCCAGTAGGTCAGTTGGTCTCTGCAAAATTGGAAAGTGAGTTTCTCAGAAACAAAGAGTAAAGAATGTCGGTGTCCTGTACCTGAAAGGAATAACTGTGCTGTACTTCTAGGAATATGGTGTGGGAAATTACTGTGTGACCTTCCTTTTGTGCAGGCAGTGGTAAAAATGGAGTTCTCTGAGGGCAGGGACGTTAAAGAATAGGTACATTAAAAACATACCTTTGCAGACTTGTAAAGCAATTCCTGGACTATTTGTGTGCAGCTCACACGACAGGGGAAAAAAAAAAAAAGAGGTTGCCAGAAATAGAGGCATTTTTTCAAATAGTAAACTAATGCAATTTACTGTGAGGTATTTTCATAAATCATAATCAAAGCACTGAATTTTAACTTAGTCTTTTTGTACTTGAAACATTAACTATACTGTAGTTATTGAAATCTATAAAACTAGTTCTTTATTTGCAAATAAATTACATTTTAATGGATTTTCTTGTTCAATAATATATATACTTTGTATTGACATTGTTAGCTATTTGTCAGCATTGTTCACAGCTGATGTGCTGAATATTTGCTAGTATTTGAAATTTCATTCCTGCATCTGTGTTCACTGAAATAGCTGCAGCAATACTGGATATTTTTTCCCTTCTGGTGCTCATTACAATTCTTGTGGCAGAGGTGAGCATCCTTGCATCAGGGTCATGGAGTTCACAAGAAGGCTCCTAAGACTCCACTGGGGAAAGTCAAGTACTATCCACGCTGATTTTGGCTGACACCAGAGAGGGACATTTAAACTTACATCTATGTGTTGTGTGGTTGGTAGTGACAGGCGAGATGAATCACTTGGTTAATTATCTGCTTTAAAATTTTTATTATATTTAATCTCTGACAAATGTGGGTTGCTGAAGGCTGAGGTCTGGTACCAGTGTTATCTGCAGTAATGTTGACAGCAGAAGTACATTGGTTCCTCAGCAGCTGAGACGTAGCACATTGGGTAATGTGATGGGGAGAATTTTGGTGAAAGGCTGGCATGAATCTATGTGATTTTTAAGAACCCTTTTTTAAACACAGGGTGTGCCTAGAAAAGTGTTTCTGGTTGCTCTGCAGCTCCACAGACCCTCTTCCATGCCTTATGCAGCTGGTTGGAGGAACAAAATTGTGTCTCGGAGTGATGGAGCAGGAGAGAATTAGAGAATAATTTGAGTTTGAAGGGACCTACCAGAGGCTGTCTAATCCAGTCCCTGGTCCAAGTAGGGCTAACTTCAAAGCCAGTGCAGTTATGCAGGGTTTTGTCTGGTCACGTTATGAAAACTCCAGGAAGGAGATTGCACAACACGGGCATTAGTTCTTGTGTTTGACACACAATGTCCTCGTGAAATTTCTTTTCACTAATGTATGCTTGTGAGTCAGGCTGCCTGGCTTGCATGATGTCTTTGCCAAGTTGATGTGCCATCCTGCTTTCTTTTTTTTTATTTGCAAATGTGTCATTAGAAGGTATTTTGCTGGCATCACAAGAAATGTGCCAACAGAGGTACTTTGAAAAGCTTTTAAGTATGCAGACAATCTGCGTTTTCTTACTCCTGATCTCTCTTTTTACTGTTTTGTTGATGTCTTCTTTTAGATCTATCTGAACAGAAATGGTAACCTGTCAGTGGGAACATCTTTTTAATTATAGTGTGAAATATCCAGTGCACATCATTTTGAAAGCTCCAAATGATGTATTATTAAATTATAACTTGCATCATTTAGAAATATTAATTGTTACATAAAATTTTAATAATCACCAAAAACCCCCACCCAACTGCTCCTGTGTGCTACCCTCCAGATCAAAACCAAATCAGATACTGATGGCCAGGAACATGATGGTAGATTACAAAGACCATCTACTGTATTTATTAGGTGCTGAGTTTTAAAGAGAAATAAATGCAGCATATTCCTAATTTTTTATGGTGACGGTCTGTACAGTGTCTCTTTTGTACTGAAAAAAAGGGAGGATGCTGCTTTTCTGTGAAATGTTGCTGACAGCCAAGAAATGCACTGGGAAACTTTTAAGGTAACATTTTAATGTTATATAAAGCATGATAAAAAGTAGCAAAATTCTGATTCTTTCTTATTTTCATATTTAATGAACTCTCATTGCAAAGATCATATTAGCATATAAGTTGAAAATATCCATAATGTTTTTATGAGAAAGAGAAGAGAAAATGTGTTTAAGCTCTGTTTCTATATTGTAAACTGTGGCTGCAGCCCGTGCAATCTACGATTGGTCTGTGGAGTTAAATGAGATGGGTTGAAGTTCCCCATTACTGACACCTTTGAATTTTGTCTTGTCATTTTTTGTGGGCTTAGCTAACTTTCCTTTTATGTTGACAGAGCAGAGGCACTGAGGATTTATTAGGCATGTTTTATGCCATCATTCCTTGGATAGTTTTAATCCAGCATAAATAAGTGCTTCCTCTGAGCCCAGCTGTCCCTTCCTGCCTCCCTCTGCATCCCACTGCTTCTGCCTGTGCCCCTGCCGCCCGCTTTGCTAGCAATCATGCTTGTATGGCTCCCCAGTGACCTGGTGGAGGGGAGTAATCTGGATTAAAATGAATTGTTATTTAACGAGCCAGTGTGAAGCTGTCAGTCCTTCAGCTTGGTTCAGGACATGTGGAAGCACAAAAGTGGTGAAGATGGGAAGGAGAAGCAGGAGGTGGAGGGAGGACATGTCCTGCTTGTCGGCAGCCTCCCTTTAATCTGGTTATGGAAATGTATCATTAGCAGGAGAGCGGCCATCTCCTGCATAACATAAAGTTTCTCTAACAGAGGCACCCTCCTCTGCCAGTTCACCACTCCTTCCTTTCTCTCAAACTGAGTTGGCTTCCATGTCAGGATGCCGCAGCTTTATTTCCAGCACAGGATACTGATAGAGGAGGTTTGGGCCTGTGTTGGTGCCTTCCTGAAGCTGAAGTTATCCAGGGCTTTTTTCCTGTGGCAGGACTGGGGAAGAGGGAGGAGAGCAACCAGCCAGCCCTACCATATTCTCCAGCAGGTCGAGGGAGATGAGATTCCTACTCTGCTCTTGTGAGGCCCCACCTGGAGTACTGTGTTCAGCTTTGGGGTCCTGGTGTAAGAAAGACATGCGCCTGCATAAGTGGATCTAGAGATGGACCACAAAGATGATCAGAGGACTGGAGCTCCTCCCCTATGAGGACAGGCTGAGGGGGACAGAGTTGGGATTATTCAGCCTGGAGAAGACTCTGGGGAGACCTTATAGTGGCCTTCCAGTACCTGAAAGATTGGAAGGGACTCTTTATCAGGGCTTGCAGCGATAGGATGAAGGGCAATGGTTTCAAACTGAAAGAGGGTAGATTTAGATTAGATATTAGGGAGAACCTCTTTACTGTGAGGGTGGTGAGTCACTGGCACAGGTTGCCCAGAGAAGCTGTGGATGCTTCATCACTGGATGTGTTCAAGGTCAAGCTGGATGGGGCTTTGAGCAACTTGATTTAGTAGAAGGTATCCCTACCTATGTCAGGGGAATTGGAACTAGATGATCTTTAAGGTCCCTTCCAACCCAAACCAATCTATGATATGTGGTATTCTTTTCTATTCTTAACTTCTTTTGGGTAAAGGAAAGGGCATTGCAAACAATTTTCTCTTGCACACTAGATTACATTCCTTGCTAGGCTATGGAGACTTTAAAAGTGGCTGTCTTATGCCAGATTAACTAAAAAAGAATTTTATTTGAAGCCTAAACCTATTCAGCCATATTTAGTTTGGTAGCTACTGGAAAATACAGAAATGTTTCTGAACACATTACGTCCCTGACTGTCATCATGTCAGAAATAAGTCTTTAAACCTAAAGAGCACTGCTTGTCTTCATAAAGAGCAGCATTTCCTTTTCAACTCCTTTTCTGGTTTGCAGCAGGTGAGAATGAAACATTAGTTGTGAATTAAGTTTTGTGAAATAACTTATTCCAATTTATTGCACGTTCTTTTTGCACAGAAAACAGGTGAGAATACACTCTCTGGTTTCCTTTCACTAATGACCCATTTGGATTTCTCCAGAGAGCTTTGCAGGCTCACCTGGAAACCCTACATTGCAAGCTCTGCTGAATACAGATTTTTCTTTTCACAGCTTTTTGACCTTTTTATGCTACACCAAAGTATATGAAGTTTAAGATGATCAGGGGAAGATCTCCTTTATAAAGAAGATCCTTTATAAAGGATCTTTTATATTTAATTTTGAATAAATATTAATGGAGAGAACTATTCCATTGGTTGCTCTTCATTATCCGTGAATTTTGACAGCAGGTTTCAAGAGGAAGCACTGGGGGAAGGTTGTTTGTTACAAATATTATTTGGCAGAAAGTCAGGCATATTCTATGGTTTCATATGAATGATATCTGCTGAAAGTCAGCTAGCTTCCCAACCAACTCTGCTTGCTGTGCCTTAGCAACCACAAGGAAAAATCTGCTGCCACATGGAAACGGATTGGGATTCATGACAACAATCACTATATCCAGTCACCCTCAAACAACGGTAGGATTTCATCTGCTAAACACAGCACTTGTGTCTTATTTCTGCTTAGAACCCCTATAGTTTAGACAGTAGCAGGTGGTATCAAATGCAAAAATTCAAAGGTGGCAAAGTGATAAGCCAAATTGCTTGGTAATTTTCTCTCCCTTCCCCCACTCCTTGCCTGGCATGAGTAAGCACTGGAAATAAATAAGCATTTACTCTTGCAGAAATTGCTGCCTTCTTGTGTTGCACATTGAGGAAGGTGTGCTGGGCAGGTACAGCCCAGCTTTGTTCCAGGATTCGTGTTCAGATCAGGGATGGAGCAGCTCTTAATTATTAGAGCTGCTTGCTTTTAACAACAGCAAATCTTGTTGAAGAAAAAAAACCCACAGGGTTCCATCAGTTGTAACAGTTGCAGTAGTTTTTATCACTCTTACATCATTATCATTGTCATGGTTTGTAATGAGAAAGAAATCTGCCTAGGAAAAAAACAACTACTTTTTTGATTTGTGCGTGGAGTGGGAGAGAAGCCTGAGGGAAATTAAGTAAATAACCCTGGTGGATTTTTTTAATTTTTCCTGTGCCACTGTATTGCTAGAGTTGAGTGATTAGTAAAGAGGGAAAAGCACAAACAGATGATTTCTTTGAGAGTGAATTTGGATTCAGCTTTATTTGTGATCCTTTTGCATATGTTGTCTCTTGTGGTGAGAATGTGAGGAGTTTCCAGCATGAATATTTGTGAAAGTGTATTTTAGGCTTGGATGCTTAAATGCTTGTTGGAAATCTGTCTGAATATATAATTTCCTTTGTGGTCATGTTAGCCAATTTAGGATTCAGGTGTTGAGTAGTTGCAGAAATCCCCCTGTCAGGGAATAGAAATGATCTCATTACCAGGTACTCAGTGCTACTCTGTGCATTTCAAAATGAGATTATTTTTTGGGGGATATTTGTATTTAGGGAATAAGCCCTGATAGAGCACAACACTGAAGCTCTTGCTTAATTTTCACTCTACCGAGTAATCCAATTTGGAATATACAAGCGCTGTACTGATTTCTTTAGGGATATAGTGATAGTGCCCTTAAACTATGAACAATTGTTTTGTTACATTTGTACACAAAAATGTTCCTAGAACAGCTCAGCAATGTGGAGTTGATCATGGGCATATTTGCAGATTAAGCCCTGATCAAGTGGACAAATATTGATGAGTTGTAAATTGAAAACAGATAAAGTTTGATAGTGCATTGCAAATTCTTAATGTGGCATTATGCTCAATTTTTTGGTAACGCAACCAGTTGAAAAACTAGTTACTTGAAAAACTTGGTGTTGAAGCTTAAATAATTAGGGGTGGGGAAGAGCCCTGATTCTACCTTTTCTCATTTCTTTTAGTTTTAATATAAATCCTGCTGTAAAAGATTTAGAAAACAGAGTAATCTTGATTAATAATAATAAAAAAATCTTAATTCCCTATTTTTGCCAAAGCTTTTTTTTCCTGGTAACTGCACAGGAGTGTCAGAAGCTCTTAGAAGAAAGGCAAAACATTTGCATCCCATATTTGAAATTATTATTTTCCTACAGTTTCTATGACTTCTTATGTAGTGTTACAGTGTGACTTCTGGTGTAGACAGGTTGCTGGCTGCTACTGCTCTACTAATCCCAGCTGAGGAAAGCACTTGAACTGGAGCTCTAAGCACTCTTTCTTTGTTTCATTCTGAGCATGACGGTGATTAAATTGCTAGCAGATGTATGGAGCATTGCTGATGCTACCGTAACTGCAGTGCTGGCAATGGCAGAAATATCAGCAGTTGGAACAGCTTGGGCAGGAGGCAAAGCAGAAGCAACTCGTAGGCAAGTCATCTGAAGTTGAGATGAGGCCAAAGAAAAATCCCAGATCTAAAAATAAGGAGAAAATCAAATGTTATCTCCAAAAGGCATGACTGAAAACATGCTCTATAGTACCTTTAGTCCTTGATTAGAACATTAACCAGGTTGTGGTAAATGCACAGGGAGTTGCTATAGTGGATCCAGTTCAGTACTTTGCTGAGTAAAGAACTAAGTCAGCCTCGCACAGTAAGATACAGCTCTTTCTAATGGAGACCAAAACGTGCCTTCATTAGTACTCTCTACTTGCTATGTAGCATCTTTGGGAGAATTTCTTTCCAAGCCTTTCAAAAATAAGTTTGTGCTCATATATTAAAATGTTATTATCAATATCTTTGCATGCTTAGCTTTAAATAATGGCGGAGAATCTCAACTTGTTTAAAAATAATTGTCCAGTTGAAGCAATACTAATTTAAACCCAGATACAGACCTTGCATAGTAGTGTCAGTCACTGAATTAGCTACTGCTTTTAAAAATCTAGCTGGAGTATTTGAGTTTTTTGGCTAATAATTCCATGAGCTTGTTGTACAGATTGTGAAGAAGTCTTTTCTTCTGGTTGTTTTAAATTACTTACTGCTCACTTTGTTTTAGATACCACCGTAAAGTCTTTTATAATTTTTCCCAATTTCAGACTACATTATCTGTAGTGTATTCAGATTTGGATCCTAGCAGTCCTATTCCAAAACCTTCTTGTGGGCCACCTGTCCTCTCCTGTCACATGCAAGTGGTGTCCCCAAGCTTGGATGCCATCCCTGTGCCTTTTTAATACTTCATGCTCCTGATCACCCAGCCCAAGGCACCAGCTTCCTGCCTCTTTCTTCCTGCATCCCCAGCAGGGAACCTGAAGCCACCCATGCACACCTGCTCATGTATGATGGGAGAGCCTTCCTAGAGGACACCCAGTGCTCTGGGTCTGCTGCACATATGGCTTTCTGTGCCAGGACCATACGTAATGCCACATCCCCATCTCCTCCCCGACAGGTAGTTTGGCAAAGCTTCTCCTCAAGCTGGTGAAGTGGCAGGGGGATGATGGGGTGGCAGTGCCTGGAAAGCAGGACTTGGCATGGGCAGCAATAGCTGTTCCAAGGTAGTTTTCATGAGAGATGAGTAGTTTGCTTGATGACTAATGAATTTGCTTTAAAAGCACATTTTGGCTCATTCTAAGAGTTATTTGCAAATGTACTTTGAATTGGGGTCTGTGTGTGTGTCAAAATGATTTGGGAGGAGCAGCCTATATTTACCAAATACCTTCAGGGAGGAGTGGTGCTTCCCCCACACAGCAGCCTGAAGGTTGGACTTTTCAACAAAGCCTGGCCCCCCAGTCCACTCTCTCTTCCTCCTCTCTGGAAGAAGTTTGTCCCCAGCAGCCAAAGTAGAGTCTGCTGAGTAGAACTGTGCTCAGTAGCACCTGCAGTGGGTGTTTCAACATTACACAGGCTGCACTAGCATCAACAGGAAAGATATTTTTTTCTGTTCCAGAACACCACTTCCACTTTTGTTTTATTTTGTCCTATGCAATTTCCAGTTTCTTATTTGTAGAAATTTCATGTGTGTAGATTATTGCATGGCAGGCTAAATGTACTCTCCTGGGCTCTCCAATGTTTCATGCTTGCTCCAAGCTGATATGGGTTCAGGCTGCCCCTGACAGAAGCTGTTGTCCTGTCTTCCCTTCTCCCATTTCAGGGCTGTGCATTCCTTCTCTCCTCCCTGCACTAGAACTAGCACTGTGTGGTTTGAAGGACCAGAAGATTTTTATTTTTCTGTGCCAGTTTTCAGCCTCAATCACCTTTTGCAGACTTCTTGGAATTTCTTCCTAATATCTAAATCTACATCTACCCTCTTTCAGTTTAAAACCATTGCCCCTCATCCTATCACTACACTCCCTGATAAAGAGTTGTATACTCCCTTACCATCTTTCCTGTAGCCCCCTTTAAGTACTGGAAGGCTGCTATAAGGTCTCCTTGGAGCCTTTTCCAGACTGAACAACCACAATTATCTCAGCCTGTCCTAGCCCTCTGATCATCTTCATGGCTTTCCTCTGGACCCACTCAAGCAGGTCTACGTCTTTCTTATACTGGTGGCTCCAGAGCTGGATGCAGTACTCCAGGTGGGGTCTCACCAGAACAGAAGGGCAGAATCACCTCCTTCAACCTGCTGGCCTTGCTTCTTTTGATGCAGCCCAGGATGCGGTTGGTTATCTGAGCTGCAAGTGCACATTGCTGGCTCATATTCAGTTCTTCATTCACCAGTACCCCCAAGTCCTTTTCTGCAGGGCTGCTCTCGATCCACTCAACACCCAGCCTGTATCCATGTTTGGGATTGCCCTGACCCAGGTGCAAGACACTTTGGCCTTGTTGTACTTCGTAAAGTTTGCATGGGCCCACCTCTCTACACTGTCCGGGTCCCTCTGGATGTCATCCCTTTCCTCTAGTGTGTCAATTGCACCACGCAGCTTGGTGTCATCTGTAAACTTGCTGAGGGTGCACTCAATCCCACTGTCCCTGTCCCAGACAAAGATGTTAAATAGACAATGTTAATTTGTTAAATAATACAAAGATGTTAAATAAATAATGTGAGGGGCACCACTTGTCACTTCTCTCCACTGGGATGTCATGCCATTGACCGCAGCTCTTTGTGGTCATCCAGCCAATTCTTTATTCACGGAGTGGTCCACCTGTCAAATATGTGTCTTCCCAATTTAGAGATGTGTGTGGGACAGTACGAAATGCTTTGCACAAGTCCAGGTAGATGATGTCAGTGGCTCTTCCCTTATCACCAGTGCTGTAACCTCATTGCAGAAGGCCATGAAATTTGTCCTTTTTGCCAAGTTTGGTCCTAAGCTGTTGTGTAACTGCACCCTGCAGTAGCAGTATTTTCCCTGGCTGAGGGTCAGCCATCCTCTGAATGCTGGGGATTGGGCCAGTGCAATTCCAAGGATTGTGGTTCCCCCTGGATTGCTGGAATTAGCTTGATGATAGTGTCATTAGTGCCAGCCTGGGAAAGCAGCAAGGAGGGACAAAACTGATGTATAAGCTTCAACCATGCTGCTGCAGTGAGTGAGGCTTGTTGAATGAAAACCTTGGGCAGAAACCAAGTGGAGTAGTGGTATGTAGAGCTGCTGCAGAACCAAGGTGTTAATGATGTGCTGGCTAGGAAGATTTAAGTGGGATCTGAGACAATGCTACACTCTGGTACAGGAGAGGGGAATTAAACTTATGTTATAGTATTTCCATATGGAGCTACTGTTATGCATGGATCTATACTAACATTTGTCATGAGTGTGGAAGGGTGAACAGCGTTAGATGCTTCTGTGGTTCTTTGTCACTTCCTTTCCCTTTCTAAAAAGACAGTAACAAGAATATGGGGGGGGGGAAAAAAACAGGTGGCATTGCTGAAATATAGATTCTCTAATTCTTACAGGATGTGAAGGACAATTTTTTTTAATGATTACAATATACCAAATGTGAATTAGATCCTTCTGAAAGCGAGGAATTAATTATGCTGCCTACAAGTTGAAATAACGTGAGGGAGCACCACACAATCCTCCCATTGTGCTGCCAGTGCACCTGTACAACATCTGCTCGTCTGCTTCCAGACTTCTTTTAGGCAATGTTTATTTGTGTCTTGTGTGGCTTGTAGTAAGATAGAAGTTGCCAGAAAGCGTAAGAGTAGACAATATCTTGTCTTTTAACACTAACAAAATATGGAAGTGTCACGGTGAGTAAAGGTGGGATAACCTGACTTTTATAAAGATGTTTATCCTGCCTCTGTTTGCCTTCTAGAGTTCTGCTTCACTGTTAATTTTATAACTTTAAATCCCCAAGTCTTATTGATCAGCAGCAAGTTTCTGACATTTGTATTTCCCTGCTGTGAAGAGTTATGTGTCATTTTCCTTTCTAGCTCCTTAAATATGAATCCTCTCTCATTTCATTGAGTGGTTGGTTATTCTCATGTGACATGAAACAGAGCACAGAAAGTCCGTCTTTTCTCTGTGCCATTTCATTATTTTGCATAATTGCATTATGTCTCCTCTAATCTCTCCTTTGTAAGGTAAATAGTCACAGTCTTTTCTGCCTCTACTCATATTAAAATTTGTCCAAATCCTTTATTGTTCCTACTACTATTATTGTCTGAATCCCCTCTAACGTTGGAACAGCCATTTTTTGAGATGCTATTACCAGTGCAGCATGTGGCATGGCAGAGATAACGTTGATGTAGATTAGAACAATGTTACCTCCCTGCTGGTCACCATTTCATTCCTCATTTATCCTAATGTTTTTTTTAACTATGGTGGAGAATTTAATTTGGAAGAGTCATCTTCCTTGAGAAGTGTTGTGTGACCCTGAGGTGTCTTTACTGAATTGATAAAGTTTGTTTTAAGAGGTATTGGAACATATATAATTACACTTTTTCCCTCTAGTACATGCTGCTTTTAATGTTGAGCTCATCATGATACTATCTTTTCATCTAGATTTTTTTTTTTTGGTAGGTTTACCTTGAAATTCTTCACTGTCCTTTCTGGTCTTTCCTGATTCAAATAATCGTGCGTTGTCTACAGACTTTGCCACCTCATTGCTCATCTTCTTTTCCAGATCAAGAATAAATGTAGTAAGCAACACAGAACTGAGTTTACTAAACCTTACCTAGATAGCTGCTACTTTTTTTCGATACAAAAACCAGAACAAAACTAAAGCTCTACCAAATTGTCTTACAGACCCTGTCCCGAAGAATTTCAAATCCCTATTTGGAAACTCCTTCAAACAAGGTACTCGTCAAACATCTTTAATTCCATTTCATTTCATCAAACAATATATTAGGAATCTTTTGCTTTGGTTCAACATCTTAATCATAGCTTTGAAGACACTTGGAAACGTGGCCTGCAGTTAAAGCCAGTTAACAAGTTATAATCTGAGTGTGTTAGAAATTGTCTGCTTCTTTACTGAATTTGCAAATAGAATTATTGTGAATTCTGGTGTGCACTCGCTTCCCAGCCATTTAAATGATTGCCACCATTTAGCTTACTTTTGCAAAGCTCTGTTTTTGCATTTCACAAGACTTTACTGTCTCAGGACTATTTTCTGTTCCTTGAAAGATTCCTTAACATAGGAAAAAAACAGACAAAAAAAGGTGAAACCACAGTATTTTTTTTCTTTCAAGTTAGTTATTGGTGTTACTGATGTGTTTTGTTGTGATGGTGAGAAAACACCACAACAGAAGCCTGAGTTAAATTCATAAGGGAGTGGTAGTATACAGAGTCCAAGTGGAACATGGTTTTGTGGAAGATGGGAGTTGGGTCTTGTTTTGTTAGAGAGATCTGCAGTCTTGTTGTGTAAGGTAGAAATGAGGTGTGGGGGAAGTCAGAGGTGCATCCATTCTGAAAGACCACATCCTCCTGACAAAGTATGGATGAACTGACCTTTAGCTACCATAGGATACCTCCAAAGTTTATGAACAAATCCAAAAACTATGAAATGATGTTTTAATGTGTATTAGGCCTGCATTAAATTATTTAACTCAAATACATATGGATTAATGCTTAATTTTAACTGTAATGTATGTTTTTGCAATGGTTAATATAGTCTTTTTGCTTTGATAGAATAGAATCATAGAATCATAGACTGTATTGGGTTGGAAGGGACCTCTAAAGGTCATCTAGTCCAAGCCCCCTACAATAAGCAGGGACATCTCTAACTAGGTCAAGTTGCTCAGAGCCCCATCAAGCCTGACCTTGAGTGTCTCCAGGGATGGAGCCTCCACCACCTCTCTGGGAAACCTGTTCCATTGATCAACCACCCTCATATTAAAGAACTTTTTCCTAATGTCCAACCTAAATCTACCCTTTTCTAGCTTAAAACCATTACCCCTCATCCTATCACTACAAACCCTTGTGAATAATCCTTGTTTTCATTTGAACTTGGCTGTTGTTCAAAGGTAAAGCTGACAAATAGTGAAACCTCTGCTTCTCTAAGGCAGCAGATGTAAAAATAGTTCAGTTCATGGGGGCATCTGCAACCCATGATACACTGGGTGTGGCAGAGGTTGGGGTGCATTTCCTAGGTGGCTTTGCCTGCCTGCTTGTCATTTAGCTGGGGAGAAGGCATTGCTCGAAGGGAGAGAGCGGACAGTAGCAAGGCAAATTACTACAGCAGGAATAAATCCCTGTTTGTCACAGTTTTAATTTTTTCTTTCCATTCAGATTTATGGAGAAAGTTCTTCCTGTGCTGGGAGAGCTCTCAGGAATATTTTTACTCTACAAGCCTCTGACCTGATTAAAGACAGGGTGTACCTTACTGGCATTTGCAGGTAACCTGAGATCACTCACTGTAATCAACTGGATGGGTTTTATTTGTATCTGTTTGTGCCCTGATTTGATGAGAGTAAATTTTGAGAGTGAGATTTTGTTACTCAGAATTGAAAATGTTTTCTAAAAACAATACTTCAATCTCATGTATTTTTTATATATTTTTTTATGTTACATTGTCAGTTGTCAGAAAGCAGCAGTGGCATGATTGTATGTCTATTAAGTTAATTGCTTATGATTTCATATACAATTGTGTTTGTTATTTTGTAGAAAAGAAAGAGTATTAAATTCAACTCTGGTCTGGAGTTATAAATGAGATTAATTGGATTCCTAAGATTTAGTTACACAGTGATTTTTTGCATGTAATTTATGGGGTATTTCAGTAATGAAGTGATTTTTCCATTTGTATTGCATTACGGCATGAATACTTCCTCCTATTTTCAATTATGCCAAAGCATGCAAGTTTCTATTGTAGCACCATTCCTTTATATCTATATTAAAGGAAAAGCCACAAGGTCTTTTTTTTTTTATGATTTAAAAAAGATAAGTTTACCAATCATGTGAAAGATAAAGTATATCCTAGAGCAACAATCAAAGTCTTACATATACTGTGTAGCTGAATTGCTTATGCCTGCTCTCAGAAAGGAAACAAAATGCTGAGGCTAAAAGCCAGATTTTATTTAGCTCTTGTATATCTTTGGATTACTGCCTGTGTGCAGTACAAATTGATAAAAATATTACATATTGTAAAGGGTGCCACATGAATTAGGTATATAAGGGAACTTATTCATCTAACATGAGTTCCCTCGTTGTAACTAAGGGCATTCCCTGAGACTTGCCAGAGTAGTTTCTTCCCTTGAAATGAATAGGATTACAAAAACTAGTAATTAGACAAAGGGTCTGCCCTGCTAAACAAAAGGGTTCACTTTTAATATCTTTAAAAAATAGATCTCTATTATAAAAGAGCATTTTAAAATTATTGCCATGTAAGAAGTGATGTTTTGCTTATTTTCAGGAGCAGCTGCGTTGGATCGGAACTCGTAGACTGGCTTTTGGAGCAGTGTCCTTTTGTTAAGTGCAGATCTACAGCAGTTGGAGTGTGGCAACTCCTCCTGGATATGGGCATTATATTATCAGGTCAGTCTTGATGGTATTTCTAGCGTGAGGAAGTCTATAAGTTTCTTCTGCATAGGGTAAGACTCAGGTCTTTGATGGGAGAGGAAGGAGGGAAAGGAAAAAAAGCAGATTGATCCATTTTTCTTGACAGTTGTTTATTTTACTATCTCTTTGGTAGACTCTATGACCTTTCATTTCAAAAATACCAAAGATTAATCTCTTGGTTTTTTAGGCAATTTCCTTCCTTTTGCTTTTGCAAATGTAATTGCTTATTACCAAGTTACAGAGTGTGTGCCTTTTCCAGCTGTTTTTTGCTCTCCTCAAGCTCTTTCTGGTCTTTCACACAGCAACAGCTGTTTAGTCACTATAGATCACGGCTTTGCCAGATGACTTCTCTAGCTAGAAGTTATTTTTCCCTTCCTCTCTCTATTTTTCATAGTTTTAGATTTTTGGATTGAGAGAGGATTCAGCTCTTTGAGGTGGTGGTGATGCCAGGTTCCACCCAGCTGTCCCTGTCTTCCCCCCCAAATTTAAGGGTTTGATCCAGCTACAGTGTTTCACAATATTTACACTGGAAACCAGTCTCTGGAAGCCTAATGAACTTTACTTTGTAGCTGTGTCTGCTTAGGTACCTCAACTCAGAGCATACCCCACCCTGGGGTCTGTGATAGACACTTAGCTTTCCTCCTTGGAAAGGAGGTGTTACGGAAGATTTCTGCTTATGTACGTTGACAGTATACTTAAAGGTTTTCTTTTGCTCCAGCTACACTGACAGTATGTCTGATCACATAGCCTCAACCAGGGCTGAATGACTCTCCTGTTTGAGGAGAAGCTGGGATAATTATGGGCTGCATCCCCATTATAGAACTTTGTTTACTAGTGCCTGGCCATGAGTGAGGACAGGTTAGAAGCCAATGGAAATTGAGGCTCAGAAAACTGACAAGTTGGAGGTTTTTATCCTCTAATTCTGAACTGATTCCAAAATTGATTAAATACTCAGCAATCTTAATGCTTGAATTTCAAGACCCTGGAAATCTTCAAATCAAGGTTTTGGGGTTGTCCTCTTTGGATGCACTGAGTTAATATGAGAGGGCAGGACTGGTTCTATGCTGAGTTTGTGATCCTTTTTGCCCTGTGTGGTGATGCAACTCAGCGTTGAAATCAAGTGCAATACAGAGTGGGGGGGACACAGCACCTTAACATGGTAAAGGTTTAAAGCCTATCTAATATTTTTTCTAACAGTGGACAGACAACTCTATTTTCAAGACACTCACGCTTTCTACCAGTTCTCAGCGGATGAATGTACCTATCTTTTCTGTGAATTTGAGAAAGAGGAAGGATGGAAGAATGGAGTAAAGCTCCTACTTCAACTACTGCCGTTGTCTCCTCCCAGGATTGACATGTGTGATCTGTAAGTGTGCCTATAAAGCTGTTGCCAACTTTTGCTGTTTTGTAAGTGGCTGGCATATAATGACACCATTTGTCCCCAAACCACTGTGCAAATGAGCCAACTTTCTTCTCAGGGTTGACAAGCTTTGTAGAGATGAGCTTTTTATCTGAGAAAGTCAGTGCCGGTAGATAAATGAAGGCGCTCAACTTGTTGGTTTTGGCGTGTTGTGGTTCTTAGGCCCTAGCTTGCAGACTAGACATTTGCAGGCAAATGGCTTTATTATTTTTTTGTTCTCCTCTTATATTTGGAGGTTTGGCATGACTTTGGTAGCAGGCATGCTGTGGAGCTGATTGACTAGCAGATCAGATGCCCTTGTGCTGTCAGGATCAGCTATCAGATGGATAGAGAGGATGGGTAGAAATGCAGTAGTGTCAGTCATCTCATTTTAGTTTGCTACTGCATGGTTGCCAGAGCTCTGTAGTCTCACATTATTATTGCTTCTTCACAATATGCCTTTTAAGAGTTTTGCTTCCTATATGCCTCCTCTTTCACCTGTCTATTGGATGTTATCTTACCCTCTGTGCTGATACAGCTGCACTCTAAATGTGTATTTAGAACAGCTAGAAGGAAACCATAGTTATTTGTGCCACAGTGAGAGGCCAAAATATAGGGAAAAGGTGTCACTGAGAGGTCTGGAGGCTCAGGACCCCTCATGCCTTAGCAAATCTGCAGGAGCTGGCCTGGATAGACAAGTTGAATTGAGTTCTCTCATTGTCCCTAGCATGGTGAATCCTCAAACCTGATACTTATACTGTGGAAACTATTCCTCTGCCAGTACTAAGATTTATTCTCTTTGATGTCAAAGAGAAAACTTTCTTCTATGAGTACTTTCCTTCTCTACATGTTAGATTTTAAAAACACATTTTCTTAAATAAATGTCCAATGGAAATATTTTAAGGGAGCGTAAAACCCAAAGACCCTGTAAGCTGTCTCAAGCCCAGCTTCTCAAATTCAGACATGGTGAGCTGGTAGAAAAAAATCTCAATAATTTCTCTGCATGGCTCAGGGCAGAAACTTGAATCCCTCCCTTTTTGCTGTCTGCCCTTACAAACCAGAAGCTGGCAGTTCTGGAGTGGGAATTCCCTTGAAAATGCATTTATTTGGTCAGCTTGAGTGAGTGTAGCCAAGTGACAAGCACCCCGAATTGGCTAGAGCAGCGGCCTGAATGACATCGAAGCAGATGACTCATATGGGAGAAAACCTTGGAATATTTCTCCAAATAGAAGTTCTTGTCTTCCAGCCTACTCTGGTGCTAAGCAGTTTGGCTGTCCCGTAAATATCAAGGCAATTTCATCTTGACTTCGGTGAGAACTGGAATTTTCCTCATTATCAATTGCAAAGCAGGCCACTTTTCATGGTTCGTGACTACTTATACAAAGCCTTTGAATCAAAAAGACAGAACAGATAGGTCATATTGATGTGTTATGTGAAGGAGGCTGGGCAGGAAAATGGATTGAAGACGTTTTAGGTTTGAGTTAAGAATGTGTCCTGCATACTGACCTTGGCCAGAGAGTACCACTATTTTACAATCTGCTTTGGAGTTTATTGTTCCACTGTGACTGTCATTTCCAGTGGAGGATGATCCCTGTCACATGAACTGAACAGTTATTCATTAATGTACATTTCTAGCTCCTTCCTGCTCGCATTATTCAAATTTTAGTTGAAGTTGGATCCCTTTTGGGAATATTGTCACTGAAGAAATATTTTCTGGAGGTTTTACCTGTCAGATTGTGAGGGTGCTTTTTTTAAAAAAATATATATTGAAGGAATCAAATTTAAATAATAGTATACTCTGAAGGGAGTGGCATATTAAATGGAAAGAAGGCTTTTCCAGGTTCAAAATTCACCATGCCTGATGCAAAGAATACACTACTAAAACACAATCTGGAAGAGAATAGATGTGATGTTTGTTAGGTATCTGACCAGGTTAAATAAATAAATAAAACATAGTCTTTTTCATTAAGAAAGGGGGCAATTCTAAAACCTCTTCCTTGCAGTGAGTGTTTGTCTTTTCTCAAATATATAAGCTGTTTTATGTGCCATTAGAAGCACAATCTTTCTTGTAATTTAATGTTTTAGTATTTTTCTTTTTCCTCATAGTCCATGTTGACAGCATTAATTTCGTATGTACATAGGGAAATTCTTATCTTATTAATTAGATTCCCTGTTTTTGATGAAATGGGCCTGTTTGTGCACCAAAAGACGATAGTGGACATCTCCTGGTGATGCTAGGAGCCAGATGAGCTCTGTCTCCTCTGCAGCTGGTGGGCAGCAGCCTTGTGCTTGCCTGGACTGCTGGATGCATCAGTGGGTTTCTGTGGAGCACCATGGATCTGCTCTCCCAAAAAGAGTCTGTAGACCTAAGTAGGCAGTAGCAGCTCTAAGGACTTCCTACTGCAGCTCTTCTGGAAACCCTTCTAAATAAACATGGCCCGATCTTGACTTGCTGTAGGGATTTTTGATGGATTCGTATTTGTTTCTGGTCAGTATTAGCAGTGTTACCAAATAATACTATAACAAGTTCTACAATCGAAAATGGCATTCTGAAGCCTGAGACTGGCTTATGGTTCCTGAATAAATGCTCCCTGTTGCCTTTTGACATTGGTAAATTCCCCATGTTAAACATAACATTGGTGGGAATCTACCATGGAAAACAAGACAGGACATAGAAGATTTTTAGCAGCTCACACCAAACTGAAGGCTAATGTTATGTGTATTTCACAAGACCAGGACCCCATAAATGTTGTCAAATAAAATGAGACTGATGTAGAGGCCTCTTGGAGTTGTTAAACACCCTATGTTAATCACAGCCAGTTCTTCTTGAATAGAAAAGAAGTTAATATTGCAATAGCTTGGAAACAAAAGCTCTGTACTGAAAGCTGTGCCATGGACTTCCTTACAACCTTAAGCAATCACTTAGGCTCTCATCCAATGCCTCCTGAATTCTTTTCCGGTGACTGCAAAGACTTTGTATCAGGTGTTAAATCTTTGTGTGCTTCTATTTCCTTCTTTGTAAATGGGGATGCTTATAACAATTAATTCCCAGAGCCACTGGTAGACTCAGTGAAGATTTCAAGAATGTACTGGGTACCCTAGATGGTTGAAATGTATTACATAATGGTTTGGGGTTTTTTTTAATTATTTGAAGGAAGTTTACAGGGTATTTTTTTTCTTTATCTCATATTACTTGTTATTTTCTTCTCTGAAGTGTTACACTATATTCTGTATCTTCTGACCTGATAATTTACATTTTATTAATATCAGAAAAGTAACCATTCTTAGCAGTAGAGTTTTTAATGCAAATAGCCAGGATGGGATATTCATTTACTTGCTGCCTTGTAGAGTTTCTGGAAAGCTTTTGCTGAAGGCAGACAGCTCTCGGATATCTAGGGGTCTTTTTATGGCATTGTAGGTGGATTGTAAAGCCAGCATAGAGACATATATAGTGGCTCGACACTGGACAGTTGAGGTCCAGGCCCAGGACCATGGGTGTATCTGTATTGTTTCCTCTGTCAGTGGGTCAGGAAGCAGTGTAGGTGTTTTCTCATGGTGTACCGTAATAATTGTGCTGGACCTGACTTGCCTGCCATCTTACCTAGAGTAAGCATCCTTGAATCTTGCTGTACTTAACACAGTACTGAGTCCACGGACCACTGAGCTGGATAAGCATTAGGCTTGTTTGCCTGGGCTTTGTAGCTCCTGTTTGGTACCAGACCTGCTAGGTCTTAGCTGGCCCCTTTTGAAAAGCATAGGGTGGTATCTGTCCTCATTCTGTTCCTCAGTACCCATTCTGTCTTACTTTTTTCCATTAGCCTGCGTATCATAATACACACTTCCTCACTGTTTCTGGAAAGCTGACTACAATTTTTAGTATATTAATGGTTTCAGAAGTATTTGATGCTCATACACAGATGAATACTGGAGTATTTTTAAATAGCAGATGAAGTGATAAAGGCCAAAGATGGAAATAGCTATGCTATATGCTATTCTGGGTTTATAGATGGCATCTGTAGCTGTGTTTACTGAGCTGCTGTTTTGCCTGCAGTTTAGAGGAATCAGGTCCTAGCCTGGTTCTGAGAGATCAAACATAGGTATCTAAGGAGGTCAATTAGTTTAATCTAATTCCAAATTATAAAGACAGAAACTGAATAAATCAGTCTTTGTATATGAAACCATTTATTTATTTTGGGCTGTTCATAACACTTAAAATGTTAAATCACATTTTTCTTTGAATAGGAAAGTGAAAATAATTGTGATTTCTAATCTGAATGGCCATTTTGGTCTGAATATGCTTGCCTCAAAATGAATGCATGTGTCATTCTGTGCTTTTTGACCTTAATTTTTTAATTAGGGAAATAAATGTTTGGATGCGGGATGTGAGAACCACGGTACACCAGCTGCATGTTCCAGACATGCTGTCAGCTCTCTCCCTAGACACATCAAGGCATATGAGCAATTAAATAATTTAGTCAAAGACAGACACTTCTGTTAATACCTGGGATTTATGTTTATTACAGCAGCTGCAGTTTTGAGTATCCTCTCAGTTTCCTGGCATGCCACATTTCTTCAATACCATGAAAAGTAAAGATCTCAAGGCATTTTCTTTTTCTTCTTCCCATAGTAATAACTCTATAATAGTGGTATCTTTCTTCTGATTGTCAATAAACCTTCCGAAAGGCTTGCAGATGTTTTAGTGATTGGACTGTTTTAAAGAAAAACACAGTCCTATCCCATGTTGTCCACAGCAGCATTTGTGTGGCTTATTCCACATGGGCCAGACTGCTATGACAGTTTCTAGAAGGGTTCTTCCTGCACTGCCTCATTTTTGCAAAGACACGTTAAGTCTTGCTGTCTTGTGAGTAACTGTCAAGACAACCTAATAGTGTTCTCAGCCATTGCTTTAGTTTGCTAATTTATGGCTTCCTACATGTATTCTTTTCAATTTCACTTTTTTTTTTAATATCAAACTTTGTGTCACATAATGATTTTGATGTTGTCTGCTTTTATCTATGTGAGCTTGCATTCCATAGGTATTACTCCACACCTTAGCAAAGCTAGGGTGGGCAGATGGAAACTCTTTGCTCTGTCGATGGAGTATGTTTTTAGCAGAGCAAAATACGCATTCAAATAAGCAACTCTGAGCTAAGAGGGTCCTGCATTCTTCAATTCTTCATCATATTTTTATAGCTGAAGAATTCTCTCACTGTTTTACATTAATCAAATCAAAAGAGTTATTGACAGCAAGGGACAAAGGGTGTACTCCCGTTGTTACTGACACAATTAATTATTGTCATGTTGCAGTCATCATTTTGATGGGGAATCTCAGAAGCCCTTTTACATTAGTGCCTGTGGCTACACAGTTCTTTGCTTTCCAGGAATCAAAAGATGTTGAAACAAAATGAAAGAAATAATAAAATCTTATTTTTATTTTTTAAGGCCTGATCAAAAAATAGAAGACACAGCAGAAACCAATGCTGAAATTCTTGCTCGTCTCACTTCTGCGGTAAGGTCACTGCTTCAAAGTTTGTACTGATCATGTTTGAAATATTGTCATGTTTTGGATCCTTTCAAATTAAAGACAGTCTTAGTGAGCAGGTGTTTGTAATGCAAATGACTTTTTTTGTCACTGAAAGGAGGAAGCTTTACTGAGGTCTTAGTGTGCAATACCAAAGCTATTAAAATCAGTCCAAGCAAGGACTGCTGCAGCCTGCTTTCTGGTAACAATGCTATTCATGGTCCAGAAGATACCAGTTTGGAGGATCATGGTGATTTTTCTGCCATGTATCTTACACTCAGATCCTCTTGGTCAAGTGGACATCAGTGTGAATGTTGGGGTGAGGAACAAAGGGAGAGAAAGGGCCTCAGCAGCCTTGACATAGATTATCATAGGCTTCTAAGGAGACTCATCTGAGAAGCCTGGGTATCTGGCTTCCCAACTATGTTTAGTCTCAAATTCTATAATAATGAGCAATGGCTTGTCCTGTCTGTGCTCGAATTCGGTGCATCTTGTTTATCTTGTTGTAAGATTCTCCTGGAATGCATGGAGGATAACATCTTAAGCCAGGTAATAGACAGCCCTACCAGAGGAGCTGCGATACTGGACCTGATGATCACATAGCAAGTGAGCTAATTGGTGATGTTAAGATTGGAGGCAGGCTGGGCTGCAGTGATCACACACTGGTAGAGTTCACAGTCCTGAGGGATATGGGCCAGGCGAGGAGTGAAGTCAGGACCCTGAATTTTAGGAAAGCAAAATTCCAGCTCTTCAAGGTGTTAGTCGATACGACCCCCTGGGAAATGGCCCTCAGGGACAGGGGAGCAGAACAGAGCTGGCAGATCTTTAAGGACACTTTCCTTAGAGTGCAAGAGCTCTCAATCCCCAGGTGCAAGCAATCAGGCAAGAAAGGCAAGAGATGGTCATGGCTGAGTTGAGGTCTGCTGGTCAAACTAAAGGGCAAGAAGGAAATGCATAGGCAGTGGAAGCACAGACAGGTACCCTGGCAAGAGTATGGGGACAATGCCTGGTTGTGTAGGGATGGGGTCAGGAAGGCCAAGGAGTGGCTGGAGCTGAGCTTGGCAATGGATTAAAAGAATAATAAGGCTTCTACAGGTATGTCAACCAGAAAAGGAAGGTCAAAGATAGTGTAACCCCCTGATGAGCAAGACTGGCAAGCTGGTAACAACAGATGAGCAGAATACTGAGGTACTCAGCAACTGTTTTGCCTCAGTCTCCACTGGCAGCCTCTCTTTTCACACCTCCTGAGTTGATGGACTGCAAGACAAGGACCAGGATGGCAAAGTCCCTCCTACTGTAAGAGAAGAGCAGGTTCATGACCACCTGAGGAACCTGAACATACATAAGTCTATGGGACCTGATGACATGCATCCTAGAGTCCTGAGGGAATTGGCTGATGTAGTTGCCAAGCCACTCTGTGATATTTGAAAAGTTATGTCAGTCAGGCAAAGTCCCTGGTGA
The DNA here is from genome assembly GCA_013400335.1 of Eurystomus gularis. Taxonomy (NCBI): domain Eukaryota; kingdom Metazoa; phylum Chordata; class Aves; order Coraciiformes; family Coraciidae; genus Eurystomus; species Eurystomus gularis. The sequence goes on from VZZY01016456.1 coordinate 78,229, forward strand.
CTGGAAGAAGGGAAACATTGCACGTATTTTTTTAAAAGGGTAGAAAGGAGGACCCTGGGAACTACTGACCTGTCAGGCTCACCTCTGTGCCTGGGAAAATCATGGAACAGATCCTTCTAGAAGCTATGCTAAGGGACATGGAGGACAGAGAGGTGATTCAAGACAGCCAGCAAGGATTTGGCAAGGGAAAGTCCTGCCTGACCTACCTAGCAGCCTTCTATGATGGAGTGACTACATCAGTGGACAAAGGAAGAGCTATGGGTGTCATCTATCTGGACTTCTGTAAGGCATTTGACATGATTCCCCACAACATCCTTCTCTCTAAATTGGAGAGATATAGAATTGATGGGTAGACTGGTGGATAAGGAATTGGCTGGATAGTCACATCCAGAGGGTAGTGATCACTGGCCTGATGTCCAGATGGAGATTGGTGACAAGTGTTGTCCCTCAGCGGTCTGTACTGGGACCAGTGCTGTTTAGTATCTTCATTAATGACACGGACAGTGGGATTGAGTGCACCCTCAGCAAGTCTGCAGATGAAATCAAGCTGAGTGGTGCAGTTGATATGCCAGAGGGATGGGATGCCATCCAGAGGGACCCAGAAAATCNAAATCTCAAGAAGTGGGCTGATGTGAACCTCATGAAGTTCAAC
>VZZY01016458.1:0-47162 GCA_013400335.1 Eurystomus gularis
GAGACCACACCTGGAATACTGTAACCAGTTTTGGGCTCCCTGATTCAAGAGAGACAGGGATCTACTAGAGAGAGTCCAACAGGGGGCTACAAGGATGATTAAGGGACTTGAACATCTCTCCTATGAAGAAAGGCTGAGAGAACTGGGGCTGTTTAGTCTTGAGACAAGAAGGCTGAGAGGGGATCTTATTAAAGTCCATAAATATCTGAGGGGTGAGTATCAAGTAGAAGGGGCCAGTCTCTTTTCTGTGGTGCCCAGTAATAGGACAAGGAATAATGGGCATGAGCTAGTACATAGGAAGTTCCACCTCAACATGAGGAGAAACTTCTTTACTGTGAGGGTGATGGAGCACTGGAACAGGCTTCCCAGAGAGGTTGTGGATTCTCCTTCTTCTGAGACTTTCAAACAAAACCAGCCTGGATGCATTCCTGTGTGGCCTGCCCTAGGTGATCCTACTTTGGCAGGGGGGTGTGACTCGATGATCTCTAGAGGTCCCTTCCAACCCCTAAGATTCTATAATTCTATTCTATGATTTTCCTTTACTTTTAAATGTGACTCAATATGAAATGTGCTACACACAGCATGTATGTACTGTGGCTTTTTTGCAGTGTAAAGCAAAGGTAGTTGAAACTTAAGGAGACTTCACATGTCAGCTGATGAGCAGGTTGTAAATTGGCAGGATAATCATGGCCAAAGGACAATATATTTCAATATGTATCAATTCCATCTAAAATAATAATTTGGCCATACCATTCAGTATGGCAAAACAAGGCCTCTGAAAATATTGTAGCATAATTCAACAGCTTTATGGCTCTCACCCACAGCCCTCAGAATGTGGTCCCAAGGTACACTGTGTTTTTATCTTGGAATTACAGTAACACAGACAGTTTGTACTGAACAGTACAGAAGAACAAGATTCAGACACAAAGATACAGGTAGAACACAGCCAGATATCTATGAAATAGAAATCTCCTTCTGGTGTCAGAAGCTCTCATTACTAAACTGTCTGAAACTTTATGTTGGCTCCAGCTGCCAAAATGTCCATGCTCCTTTTATGTTATGTAGCTCTGAGGGGTGTTCAAGCTGTTTAAGAAACTGAAATCTGTAAACCCTGTTAACACTTGTGCTCCAGGTGCCGTGTCCCTCTGTCTGGACTCAGGACTCCTCAAATTGTACCTTGACCAGTATTTAATGCAGGTCGTTAAAGTTTAGGCAAACCTTTAGCCACATCTGGGCACTCAGCAGAGGCAAAAGATGTGCACTTCTTTGGGCATCAGCAGGTTGACTTGCGTGGCAATGCTAGTAGCAGTAGTAGCTATTAAGCAGTTGTGTGGTTACCACTGGGAAGGACTTGGCTCCCCCTAAAGGGCAGGTGACCTGTGACACTGCCTTTATCTGATAATAAAGAGTAGTAATGGATGACATTGCTAACCCCTAAGAGGAAAGTTTCCAAAGGAATACTTGAAAGTGCTCACACGTCATGACAGCCATTCCTTTTATTTTTTAGGAGAGAGAGGAACTGTTTTTCCGAGCTCTTTGTCTTTGCCACACTGTTCAGGTAAAAGATGATGACAGTGTAGATGGACTGAAGAAAAACCAGCTCTCAAGAAGATCTTGTATATATATTTCATCATCACCTGATGAAGTTGCTTTAGTTGAGGGAATACAGAGGTATGTGTATAATTAGGTATTACAGTTTTTTTAATCTAGAGACCTAATTGCTGACGTTTTCAGCACAAAAAAGGGAATGACAAACACCAAATCATCTAGAGCTGATTATTTTCTTAACATGCAGTCATGATCATTTGTATTCGTAAATCAAAACCAGTTTGATTATTTGGTTTGGGTTTTTTTAGATAAGTTTGGTCTTAAACCCTTATGGCATGCTTAAACTGGCTAACTGTATATTTGTTGTATTCAATCTCTTGATGTGTGTTTCATTTTACAGACTTGGTTATACCTATCTAAGGCTGAAGGACAATTTTATGGAGATCTTAAATCAGGAAAATAACAGAGAAGTGAGTGGTTAAAAAGTATAACAAAATAGACTGATGAGTTTTTACTGATGTATTTAATAAATCATTATTTCCTTATGCAATAATTTTTAATTCAGAAGAGTCAGAAATTATGCATTTTAGTAGAAAAATAAATGGTCTACTAATATTTATAATTTTAGTAGACTGCCTGGTTCTATGTTTTCACATGGTCTGTTAGTTTTACAGTATATGCAATACAAAATGTATTAATATAATAACAAAGGGGTGATGTGAGCTTCATTACCTAATCTAATAGTTCCTAATAGTTTTTTTTTTTTTAAAACATAAAATCAGTAAAAAGGAATGATTTTTTTCTGTTGAATAACTTGTCAGTGAACACTTGAGCAAGATTCATGAAATTAGGTGAGCGCTTTTGGGAGAAGTAATTAAAATTAGAAAAATATTAAATAGAGACTTCTGTGTAAACGCTTATGTATTTCAAGTTCTAAGGCTGTGCCTAGATAGTATAGTTAGGAATTTACTTGCTTTATAAGCAATATAGTGTTCTACTGCAGGGTTTCTAGTCTTCTGCTTAAATAATGTATATTGACTATACTTCCAAAGATATTTACTAACATCATGCAGACGAATTCTGTTTCAAGTAATCAGGAGCTGAGGGCCTCCCCTCTTTATTATTTGTAACCTGCTGTTTCATTCTGTACTAATTCCATATTCCACAGTACTCAACGTAATATTCCATATTAGAAGTCATGTTTTAGTTTATATGCTCAAAGTCATAATAATCAGTTTAGGGATCTGGAAGAGCAGAGTCATTTTAAAAATATTCTATTTCTGTTTCAGGTTTGAATTATTAGAGGTTTTGAGTTTTGATTCTGTGAGACGGCGAATGAGTGTAATTGTTAAATCATCAACAGGTAGGGCTTGCACATTCTGTTTCTTCTTAGATGTTTTTATTTTACTTGAATTTATTTCTGGTTTATCAAAGAGTTAACTATTAGTCATAGTCTTTGTGCCTTTCCATATAAAAAAAAGGGACCAGCTACCAGCATGAGTACAAATGTTATTGAAAAGTTAGAAGAAATCTTTTTGAAGGCTTAGTAATTTTGATGGGTTTTTTCAAGAAAGATGTATTGGGCCATATTGAATTCCATATGCTGTCTCCTTTAGGTGACATATTTCTGTTTTGTAAGGGAGCAGATTCTTCCATATTTCCTAGAGTTAAAGAAGGCAAAATTGACCAAATACGATCCAGAGTTGAACGCAATGCAGTGGTAAGATTCCATTTTACTGTTTTGTTTGTGTGATATCAGTGTCAAAAAAATAAGTGTTCTAACTTCTTGCGCGATCCAGTTACACATTTGTCTTCCCAGGCCACCAAAGTGCACGCAGGCTGTGTGGGTAGCAGTCTGTGTCACTCTCCTATTTGAATCTGTTCTCCATCTCATCTTCCAAGTGGCAGTTGTGGTGAGATGTAAGTGCGTTAGATACGCACAACTGTATGTTATACCAGAGGTCATCAGTTTTTTAGTATGACGCTGTGTGTGGTTTGAATTAACTTTTGAACGAAAGAAAAGTGAAAAACTTCACTGAAAATCTCATCCATATTTTCAGTCCACAGCTGTAGTAATTGTGATATGTTGCTTTTGATTGTTTTATAAGCTCTTAAAAGAGAAACTCCATTAGTGCACAGAGTAGCAACAAATGCCCTTCTTATGGGGAAACAGCGCAGTGATCATCCTTATACTTATTTTTTTTGCTTGCTAAAAATGAGCTATGAACTGCCTGATCACCTTTAAAAGACATTCAGAACTTGGTTTTACCTAAAAAGTAGCATTTGGAGTTGTAAAACACTGAATTTTGCTGGGTCCAAAAGCATGCAGAACCCATTACAATGGACTATGACTGCTAGTCTTTTAAATATGATAAAATTGGCTGGCATACAGTACTCAAACTGAAAACAAAGTATTATTGCAGGTATGTGAAAAAACGCCTACAACGTTACCTGCTTTTGTTTTGAAGGGCAACTTCAAAACTCTTTGTCAAAGGGCTTTGCTAAGCTTTATTATATGAAATAGCTGTCTGATAATTACAAGTGAAGGAGGCTAATGAAACTAGAAGAAGTGTTTACATATCCTGTCCATCCAATGTCTGTCAAGAGAGAAATCCAGACCAACAGCTATTTCTTGATCCTGGATAATTGGAAATAGGGCTGGCTCTGACATATAGAAGCTTCTGAAAGAAGATAGAGCAGCCACCTGGCACCTTGCTCAACAGCAAGAGTCAGGGAGCTTTTTTAATACTCCTTGTATTAGTAATAAATAGCTATACAAAGATGTACTGGATTAAAGTTTATGAATATGAAGTGCCAGTTAAATGGTGGTGTGAGAAGCAATATACTTGAGGTGGCAAAACTTCATTTCTTTTTCCCACCTTACACAGTCTATATACTCCCTTCCTTACTCATCACAGTCCCAAAGTCTGATCCAGTCTGAAGCACCCACAGCTAAATTCTAGTTTTCACTTAACTTAAATGGCACAGTTGGATTTTCACTTTCAACACTGTTATGTTTTGTTCCTGTGTCTGCTGCAACACAGCATCAAAATCAGACTCTGCAGAGCTACTATTTATATTGTTATTTATTCTGACTCATCCTGCCAAATTATACACATAGGGAAGGAAACTTTTGCCTTGACTCTCCATTCCCTTGTAATCTCAAACATGTGAGCTGTTTTCTCTTCTGGAGGGCTGAGGTTTGTCCCTCAGGTTGTTACTGCTGCCAGGGCACCGCAGAATCAAGCTGACCAGTTTTCTAGTCCATACTGTGAAAGTCACTGGTGGGACTCATCATGTTAATAATAAAATTGTTCCAATTTTTAAAATATTCCAGCATAAACACCAGCAAGAAGTCTAAGAAGAGTTTTTTAAGAGACATTTTGTTTCTTTTCATTACATTCTTTAGGAGGGACTGCGAACATTGTGCGTTGCATATAAAAAACTCACAGCAGAAGAATATAGCAATGCACAGAAGCTGCTGCAGAATGCAAAGTTGGCCCTCCAGGACCGGGAAAAGAAATTGGCAGAAGTGTATGAGAAGATCGAAAGAGATTTTATTTTACTTGGTGCTACAGCTGTTGAAGATCGGTTAGTACATTTCTTAGTTTCTTGTATTTAGTGATGTTACTGAAATAGTTGAAGGCTCTCTTGTAACTCTTTTTGGATTAGATATTTATTTGAAAAAGCCTTTATTTGAATCAATTCCATGCCCTTAGCTTACTAAAATTACACGTGGTAACTTTATAATTTAGTAAGCGAGTAACAATAGTTAGGTGTACAAAAATCAGTGTTTTTAAGCCATTTACATGTAGTTCATGTAACATCTTATTGAACAAATTGTAGGGAAAAGTTTTGGAGGAAAGAACTTCAAAATGGGTATTGAGGAAATGAAAGAAGAAACTTTAGGTCTTAAAAAAAATTCAAAAACTGTCTGCTCAAACTGGGAGGTAACCTTAACTCAGCAGTACTTCACTGTTTGATGTCATTAGCTGAAAGCACTGAAAAGGTTTTAATTCAAGTACTTGGCTGAGGAATGACACATCTTGTCTTTTGGGCTATGTAAGTGAAAGGTGAAACTTTGAGCACTTTGAAAATGTCAAAACTAATTATTTATAACATGTGACTTTCCTAAACATTTTTAGATTCGCATCTTGGGGAACATTCTTAGATCTGTTAACTTCTATTGAAATATTTTATTTGGCTATGGAAACCTTTCAATAAGGACCCTTGAATTTCTCATTTCCAAGTGATCATATCAACATATGTTGTCAATTGACTTCCACAGACTACAAGAAAAAGCTGCTGACACTATTGAAGCACTCCAGAAAGCTGGAATTAAAGTTTGGGTTCTGACGGGAGACAAAATGGAGACTGCTGCAGCTACTTGCTATGCTTGCAAACTCTTCCGGAGAAATACACAAATACTTGAGCTAACCACAAAGAAAATTGAGGAACAAAGTTTACATGATGTGCTTTTTGACCTAAGCAAAACTGTCCTAAGACACAGTGGCAGCTTAACCAGGGATACTTTCTCAGGGTAAGGAAAAAGTTGAATTTTTAAGCTAGGAGTGCGCTTCTGTGCTTTCCACAAACAATTAAATGATTGATGGATTAACTTAAGAGCAGCAATATACTATGTTTTAGTTGCTGTTGTTGAAGTGTGAATTATCGTATGGCAATTTAGTATAAACTTGTTCCATGTAAGGTTTTTAATTTTCACAGTTGTGGTTCTTTATCTCATTTCTGGTACTGCTTTTAAAAGAAGAATCACAATTGACATTGTAATTATGTATTTTTCCCCTGCAAAAATATGTTTTCTTGGGAGAAATTGCTGTAAAGCAAAATACTGCTTCTAACTTGTAAAAAGGAAGCAGATGTGATGTATTCCTGTAATCAGAGCTAGTATGTGATTTGACTTTCTTGATAAGACCAAGGCCACACAGAGGTCCTCTTTCTAGGGAAGATTGTGCAATATTTACAGACGGGTGACAGGCAACAGTGTAGTACCAAATCTTCTGGTGTGCATAAAAATACTTAAAGTGCCCTAAATTATAAAGAAATCATTGACTTCCATGTATTTTGAGTATCCATAGACTGATAGGTATCATGTATATGGAAGTGAAACATAGCATGGAATTAGAAAATGGCATTAAAAAGCAAAAAACAGGTAGAATGAAATTATGCCTCATACAGACAGTAAATTGGGCTACTTATTTGAAGCTTCCTAGCTGGTACACATTACTTGCTCTTTTTTCCCCACAGTAAAATCCCAAGAATTGGTTTCTAAAACATTTTTATCATTTTAAGCTGTTAAGAATTTTCTCGTCTGGTGGACCTGGTGGTGCATATTTGATTTGTTTTTATTTTTCATATGGAGCCAGCTAGCATATACATTTTATATGCATTTGTAATTACTTTCAGTAAAGGAAGAACAAGCTAACAAGCATTTGTGATATTATTTTGGCAGAGAGTTTCTGTAACTCTTAGTCTTACAGCTTGAAATTCAGGGCCAGAGCATTTTTCTTAGATCTCCTTGAACTTCAAACCCTATCGGTCTAATAAAAAACATTTGTATATTCAGTAAATAAATCATATTTGTATAATCAATAAATATATCCTATTTCTCTATGTTATCTGTACCACATTTAGCTTAAATCCTACAGGTCTTACAAGGTATCTTTAAACATGTTTGCTTAACTGTTTGTGCAGTGCCAGTTTTCTAGACATTAAGACTCATCTTTTGTCTTTGGCTCCAGAGCTGGAGAATGTGCTGAGAAAGTAATAGCAGAATTCTGCTGGGATGTTCAAACTCAGGCTTTCACTATAATACGTTAAATATTCAGTACCTTGCCTGAACTTCATAATAATCAATTTTGGTTGATATTGTAAACTAACGGCACTGTCCTATTTATGCCAATGGTAACAAAAGTGCTGAAAATATCTGTGAACTTTTATTAAATGTAGTTTACAGTACTTCATGTGATTTGTCAAAAATAGCTTGTGTTCCATTAGCAAAGATGGAGATGCTTAAAATACATTAATACTGATAAATACAGTGATACAGTGTTTTCCTCACAAACATTGGTCCTGTGAAACCATGGTAGTTGAAAACTCATGCACAGTAGTATAACCTTCAAACGCTGAAAGCAGAGCACAAATAAACCTCACTGTATGTTTATACAACTTCTGTTGCCTGAGGCTGCTGTGTAATGCAGGCAAATGCAAGGGTGCTCTGAAATAAGTAGTTTGGATGCTGCAGAAAACTGCTCTTGTAGCATGGACCATCTTCCCCCCATAGTCCAGCGTATGTACTGTGTAACCTGTGCTTCATGCGACCATGGTTACACTTCTATCAATGCCCAAATTGTTACAGGTATACCGATAATATATTAAAATATAGAATAATATATTGTGATATTATAGAAAAAATATTATATTTTAATATAATTACAGGTATACTTATATCAGACTTAACTACCACACTAAACGCAATGTATATGTACTGTAAATGTAGACCATGGCCTTATTTCTTGAAGCCAACAAGTCTCTTTTAGGCATTTCCTTGAAAGCCCAGTTTACTTATGTGTAGACCCATGAAAATAAAAAAAGATTACTTTCCTCATCAAAGTAGATTCAGAATACCAAAGACCTTTCCCTTTAACTTTTTTTCCTCTATATTATAGAATGTGCCACAGAAGTAACTTTATTCCTGCTACTCAGTTTACCTCACTGCAGTTCTTGGAGCCCTTTCAAACCAAACTGAAAGGTCATTAATTATACACTTATACTCACCGGTGAAGTCACTGAGGTTTCAAATTTCTGTCTTTGAACTGGTGAAGCACTGAATATGTTCAACATAATCTAGAATTTTAAAATGTCATAAATAGCAGTCCTATACAAGGAATTTCCTTCAGAAGTATATTAATTTTGCACTATTTTCCATACTCATTATATTTTCAGTAATTAATTTCCACAAAAGGACTGTTGAAGATTTAAAATGGGTGAGAATTTTACAGTGACTCTTAGTTTGTTTTATTCCTGAACAGACTTTCAACTGATATGCAAGATTATGGTTTAATTATTGATGGAGCAGCATTATCATTAATAATGAAACCAAGACAAGATGGGAGCTCTAGTAACTACAGAGAGCTCTTCCTTGAAATTTGCAGGAACTGTAGTGCAGTGTTATGCTGTCGAATGGCACCTCTGCAAAAAGCACAGGTTTGTATTTAATTTCATAAATGTTTTAGGTCTGCATGTATGTAAATACTGAAAGTTAATATTCTCTATGACTTATTATGGTAACTTAAAATGTTACTCTTCACTTTTGTATCTTCTAAAATGGAAAAGGCAAAAGCAAAAAAGGGAGAGGGGAAGGTTTCTGCTGGCAAGCAATTTAGATAATGCTATGCTAAAATGGCACCCAGCTGTGCACCTGAAGTTGATTTACGTACATATTGTGCAAATTTTATGGTTGGTGCATGCTGATAAATGAACATATTTTATGATCTGAACTAATTGCCTCCTTTTTAACCTAACAAGCTTTGAATAGTCTACTATCTGTTGATACTACAAGAACTTGCATTATTTATTACTGTAGAGTGATATTTCTTCCTTGTTTTTAACTTAAGAGGGAAGCTAAGAAGGAAGAATCCAGACAGGAGAAATGTGTGCATTATCATTTTTAAGTACTTCTTGACTGTTGTATACTAGTTTGTATCAAGTAAAAACCCATCCTTCCATTACTGAAACATTTCAATAGAGCTGAAGAACTTTTGAAGGAAACAAACATTGGAATATACACTTCTTCCCTTTCAAACTGCCATGTCTTTTTTCTCAGTGCTCAGGCTTATGGAATCCTTACTCATTTTAACAAATTTATTTAGCCAGCATTTTTAACTGGAAGTTTGTAGAATTTTTTAGTTGACTTGTGCCAAATTTACAGAGGTGAGCATTTATATTGGAGAGATTCGACGTTAAATTTTTTGATCGTTTCTGTGTCAGTAGTGTTTAGATATATGCAGAGTCCTCTTATCTGTTTCTCATACAGTGAGAAAAAATATCAGCACAGTTAAGAAAGCAGAATCTTTCAGTCTTTAGTTTCAGGATTTCTTTGAAATTATACACTCTGTCTCTGGAACGCTTTTATTTTATTAAAGCACTTACACAGCATTAAGCAGTCCCAACAACATATTCCTTCCTACTGTCCATCTCTCAAAATAGTTTGGAAGAATTTGGAAAATGTTACCATATGTTTTGGACAAATACTTTTAATATGAAGAAACTACTGTGAGCTTTATGTGTAGTAGTTACATTGGGTAATACTGGTTTTGTGTCGCTTCACAGAATTTCGTATGTAACTGTGTCGGTCATTTATTGTGAATCCTACACTCATGCAAAATAAGCAAACCATTACAGAGGAGAGTTTCTAACACTATTTTTTTCCAGATTGTAAAATTGATTAAGTTATCGAAGGAGCATCCTATCACATTAGCAATTGGTGATGGAGCAAACGATGTCAGTATGATTCTAGAAGCACATGTTGGTATAGGTAAGTGTGCTTTTTAGAGTATTAATTCAAGTGAAATGACAAAAAACATTTACTTCTTAAAAACAGGCAGTCTCAAAAAATCACATTATACATTTTATAGAAAACTTCTAGTGAATTTACCCCAGGAATTTTATGAGAGACAGTGGTGATCTTGTACTAGATCAATGCCATAGCATTATTATATGGTTTTTCAAATAATTGTATCTTTGAAATAGTTCTTCAGTTATTAAACAGCTTCATCACTTTTTTTTTAAAGGAATCATTGGCAAAGAAGGTCGTCAAGCAGCAAGAAACAGTGACTATGCAATACCTAAATTTAAACATTTGAAAAAAATGTTACTTGTTCATGGGCATTTTTATTATGTTAGGATATCTGAACTTGTGCAATACTTCTTTTATAAGGTAGGAGAATGCTTATTCTAATTACCACACACATTTTTGAGATTTATGTAATATCTAACTATATACAGTTTGCGCAGTCAATGTTACAAAAAAGCAGTAACTCTATAAAGAGATTTTGTTGAGTGCCAGATGCAAAGCTGAAATGGGATTATTGTTTTTATCCAGACCATGAAGACATTCTGTAATCTATATTTTTAAAAGCAAATTTTGTCTTGGTTTTTTTTTTCTCTCTCTTAAAAATTTCATCACAGACTGTTCTACTTATTTTCAGTACTTTCTGGGTTCTCTCTACAGTGACCTTTTAAATCAACTTGGAAATAGTATTTGAGTAACTTAGCATAACTTAATTTACATCAGTTTCTATATTCATTAGGATAGCGTAGGTGGAGAAAGTTTATAACGTACTTTACTTTTAGAGAGTTTTAACGTACAAAACTTTTTAGCCACTTTTGTGTCTAAATGTTGGGATCCAATCAAAGTTCCTTCAGTAAGCAACAGGATATTATAGAAAGTAACCTTCCAAGATAATTCAAGATCTTAGTGTCTGACTATGTACAGTTAGAGGATGAAGTTTGGGGTCACAGCTAGAACCATCATGGGAACCACGCTAACCAGAGTATCTGTGCTTGCTTATCACAGTTTGTGTCTTACTGTGGATTGTACCTTGTTTGGCTTGCCTTAATGGAGCTGTGCTCGTGGATTGCAAAATACAGTACCCTTGAGTTTTGAAACTAGCCTTATAAGTTCACTTAAAAAATATTTTAAGTATTTTTCTTAACAGTACTACTGTAAGATGAGAATGTTGATGTTTAATGTATGCAGCTCTTTCTACTGTTCCTGCCATGTTTACTTTTAGTAGTGTTATAAAACCACGGTATATGTAACTATAGCATTGTACAGCATATGAATTAGTGCTTGTATTTCACTTAACAGCTGCATCACTTTGTCTTTCAGAATGTCTGCTTCATTTTTCCTCAGTTTTTGTATCAGTTCTTCTGTGGGTTTTCACAACAGGTTAGTTGTTCTTTTTCCCTCCGTGCTACATTTTCTCTTTGGCTTTTTTTTTCGTTTTAAATGGATTCTTGAACACTGCATGTTCAGCTGAGAAAATGTCTAAGTTAGTTTACGCATCGTAAAAAAGAAGAGCATAATTTCCTGTTCATATGATTTTCAGTGGCAATTGTGGTTAAGTTACAGAAATCAATTTTATGAATTATCATAAAAGCAATGTTATTTTCAAAGTCAAAGAATACAGGAACCCAAAATATGGAAATTACAATGCAAAGTGAAATGTCTGTGGGAAATGTAGAGTCTTAGGTTTAAGATGATAGATCATGAACAGAGGTAATCCTGAAAGATAAGTAATCGAACTAGTTATTCATTCTTAGAATTCAGAATGAAAATGGAAGGTAAACTAGTCTTCTCTCATGTACAGATATGAATTGCAAACTTCAGGCAAATAGTGACATTCAATTCATTGAAAAGAAAAAAGAAACATAGAAAGATAGAGGAAAAGTGAACTGCTTCTCACCATAAAAGTGCCGTCATTCAGGAGAAGATCCAGTATTCTCCTTTCTAAATTTTTGTGTATTTATTTTTCCCCCTTGCTCTCATCTGATTTGTGCAGAAAAATCTACGGCTTCCTTCTTCTGAATGAGGGAGCAAAACCCAAAGAAATTAATGAGTGGACTCAGACAAAAAAAGGATTAAGTTTTCAGGATCAAACTGAACAAGGGGAGGATTTAACTGGGAGAAAATAGTACTGCTGCTTAGATTTGTGGAATGTCTCCAAAGAAAGCTCCAGGAGTAAAAATGAGAGAACGTTTTTTTGGCTGTTCTGGTTTTAATTTCACATGACTGCTGAAAACTTTGTAGGTTTTTAGCAAGCATTATTAGGATTTAGATATGAAAGTACGTGTTGTTAAAAAAATTAGTTTAATTTCCTGTTCCTTTAAGTGCTAAATACAATTCTGAGTTAAATGGGTTTTTGACAGCAGTTTTTACAGCATAAATGATCACTGCATAGGTTTTTGGAAGTAAATGAGGGTGATGTGCTAAGTTTGAAATCTAGTTACATTGATGGTACATACATGGAAAAGTAGTTCAGCAGGAAGAAGAATCAAAGACATGTTGGGGTGTTTCTTTGTACAGCTCATTGCAGTCACGGCGGAATAACTTCTGGAGTACTCCCCCTTCCTCCCTGTGTGTCTCCATGTTATACAGACATGGAGAAGATAGAAGTGGAGGTGGGTGTGCCAGAGAGGAATTTCTGCATCTACAAGAATCTACTCTAGTTCAGTTTGGGTAGTTTGGGGTTGGTCTCACAGTGGAAATGGTAGGAGGGGCTAATATGGGGATCAGACTATTAAATTGATATTTTAGTTGATCTTTTATCCTCTAGGTGAATGAGGTAAAAGTGCAGAGTTGTCTAATATCAGTTAGCAGCTTTTAAAGGGTATTTGACTCGATTGTGAAGGGACATAGTGTTTGTTTTTTCTGAAAAAGTTGACTTGTTCATTTTAAATGCAGCGTCATGCAGTGGATCATGTTTTAAAATAAAAACTATCTGATTTAATTCTTTTCCATCTACAGACTTTATACGATACTGCGTATCTAACACTGTACAATATCAGCTTCACTTCCCTTCCTATTCTCTTGTACGGTCTAATGGAACAACATGTCAGTGCAGACACACTCAAGAGAGAACCTTCCCTCTACAGGTAAAATCAATACTTCCCAAAGTTTGACAGTTCAGTTATGGAATCTAACTGATTTAATTGTTATAACCAAAGTGTTATAAATCCAAAGTCAGGATTTTTGTATAAAGCTGCAATAAAACATCAGATTCATTGCAACAGAAGGGTTGAAGACCGCATGCACAGTCTATAAACTACAATAGATACACATGTATTTTTACACATATATTTATATACTGCAATTCACTCCATGACTTGCTGTGTTAGTGCGTGAGAGCAAAATAGAAATTACTGTTCTGCAATCAAAATATGATTTATTTTAGTAGTCAATGTTTTCCAGCCATGGGGAACAGAATTTTTTTTTAAAAAGAGAAAACACACTATTTCTTTTATATACCTGTTTTGTTCTGAAAGAAAAAAGGACTGAGTGGTGGAGTGTTGTATCATAGGATGTGTTCTGCATGGTGTCCAACATTGTCCTCTCTGTATTATTAACTCACTTCTGTGCATTGAAATTGACTGGTTTAGATTCTTAGCCACTTGAAATACAGTTCTTCCCAATTAATATGTGTGGCCATCTGAATTAGGAAGAGTGCCCAGTTTTGAATATTGTATTGGTTTCGGAACTATGCTTTAGAGAAGGGGTAACAGTAGATAATCAAAGGGAAAACATTTTTTGAGAGGTAATATTAGATGCCCAGAGGTTAACCAATGTTTTTACCTATGAAATGGAAGAGGAATACAAGATACCACTGTTGAATCACCAACCCCTCCATTTTATTTTCTCTTCTATATTTTACATGTTTTCAGTTTAGAAATTGTTGTTCAGAAGATCTTGGGTTTTGAAAGCTAGCAGAGGTTATTTGGTCAAAGACATTTGGTTTTTGATATCTAACAGATTCTTACCACTAAGCTGTTTTGGGCAATAGTGTGGTTGTTCTGGGCCAGATGAGGCTATTGTTATCCACATACGGTTTTGCACTGTATATTGATAATTTGTGGGGAGAAATTACTTCATATGGTCACCAGACAGTCTTTGAAGTGCAAATGGTGATAGTATTGGTGGGTAGTAGATGTTTCTGTAATTCAGGGTTTTTATTTAACTGTATTCTGATTTACTCTGATGTGTTTTATTATATATGCCAAGTTGATATATACTCTTACTATGGGCAGGAATTAAAATTGTTATATTTAAGTTTTTCTGTAATAAGAAAATGCATGCTAGTGAACAGGTCTATCATTGACCAATTTTGTATTTTTTGTGGGAAAACATTCAAGAAATCCAATCTGACCTGAAGCTTCAGCTCAACTGCAAAATCCTTGTTTTGCATGTTCCACTTAATATTATGTTTTGTTACAATATTCTCTATAAAAGTTCTCCATGGAGAATAAAACAAAGTCTCCAGAGACCTCTAGTGTTTGCATTTAAAATCTACAGTGTATTAGCACATGCATAATACTGGAAGACAGATACCTTCTCTACAAAGATGGAAAAGTAAATGAGTGCAGCACAGGGGACTTTACCATACAGTTGAAATAAGTAGAATTACAGGCAGCAGTTAAAAGGGTTTAGTAAAAATTAAATAAAAAATAAATAAAGAGGAGATGTTCAAGAAGGGTTTGGATGTGAAGTAGTAGGCAGCTGTCATGTGGAAATGTGATGGTTTTGCAAGCAACCTCTTAATTGTTTTTCCTTCAAAAAACAATGAGTGACATCATTTGTGAGGACTGTTGAACATGCTAATAATGAATGAATATGTCTGATTTTACCCAGAGACGTTGCCAAGAATGCTTTGCTGCGCTGGCGTGCATTTATTTATTGGACATTCCTAGGAGTGTTTGATGCTGTGGTATTTTTCTTTGGTGCCTATTTCTTGTTTGAAAACACAATTGTGACCAGCAATGGACAGGTTAGTGTTTCATTATTATTATAAGGTAAAAATTTTTATGTGAATTGTGCTATGAACATAGTTTTAATTGTTTTCTTCGGGATTTCCAGCACAGATGGTAACTGTTTTATGAGTTATGGTGAGATATATGAGTTATCTGTTTAGCAATGTCTGAACGATGCAGTAGGAATTCTGTGTATCCAGAGGCATAGGACTGGATACACCTTAGGAGCAATATATTGTAAATTCCAAGTATTCCTTCAGAATTTACATAGTAACTTTTCTGTTTCATGTTTAACATACATCTGATTAATATCTGATTAACATATCAAAAGATTCCTGGTAGTTATTATTGTAAAAGAGCTTAAATGCAACAAGCTTTTAAATATTTTAATTATTTTTGACCTATGGCAGCTTAAAATAATCTATGTGTACTTGCTTTGCAGTCACATGAATGCAAATTTTAAGAACTTTTGCATTTTATTTTACCCATTGATATTTTGGTCTATTTTATTTGTGTGCTTTTTTTTTTCTTTTTGCTACTTGCTTCTCTTCCTATCCTCAGCTAATGACAACCAGCACTCACATGGTAAGACTATTGTGGATTTGTCATGATATCCATTTCATCTTTCACTGTTCTTTAATTAAACTGTTAAAGAGCAGTTACATATTTCCTATAATTGTTTCAAAATACCACTTAAATCTATGGATAGAAATGTTCTTTATTGCTACTTTATAAGTACTTAAAATACAAAGAACTTATATAGTCTAAGGTATTTCAAGATATATGACGTGTGGTAAAGAGCCATGAACTTTAAAAAATAAGTAGGCTTTTTGCTTCCTTGCATTTTGTTATTTTGTTCAGTGCTATTCTGTAACCTGCATTTTGTTGCTGACTCTCTCTGCTGTAGAAAATTTATTACAGTTATGCTTTAAAGTTCTTGAATGGCTTTAGAAAAGACCCTCAAAGTGAGAGAAGCTAAACTGTGCACGATTTTATTGCCTATACATAACGTACATGTTTGCTGGAAATCCAATATTCAAATATCATTAAATACTATCTTTGTGACATCTATCAAGGAAATTAACTTCTAGTGTGTGAGAGAGCACTTATTAGAATGAGCTTTTCTGAGGACAAAAGCTATTTCCATTAGACATAGCTGTACACCGCAGCACTTATTTTCCTAGTACTGTTATACTGGCTGTTAGATGTTCAAAATTCTACATCAGCTTATTGTAGCCCTGAAAATCAGGCTTTTCATACATGTACACATTTTATAAGTGGTTTGTGTTGCAACTATTCTGACTTGGTTCCTTTTTGAAATTTTAGTCTACTTCTGTTGCACACATTCAATCAAATTCTTGATAAAGCTCTAAAGCCAGGCTAGTGCCTAATTTCCTAATTCGGAATGTTTTATCTGCAATTAGATACCCATGTTAACATTTGATGATAAAATGCGTTGTTTGATGAGACATTGCAACTCTTGAGTGTCAGAGTGAGTTAGAAAATTAATCATTATTCAGTGTGCGTGCTTGTGTGTATGTATAAAACTGACAGATACTGAGTTGCAGCTTTTGATTTAAAAGCTTGAAAATGTTAGGGTTCAGGAGTAGTCAGAGATACGTATGTGAGTTCATGCATACATGAATGCTAGTTGGTGTTGATGGTTGTTTCCAAGTATTTAAATTATGCTCACATCTGGAAAAACTCAGTGAAAGATTTGAAGATTTGAAAGGTTTACAAGAACAATATGCTATTATGCAACAGGGAAAAGGTAGAAAGCAGGAAAGGGCTGAAGGTAACACTGTTGGTGGTGTAAGATGATTCAGGTTAGGTTCCAAATTGTTAATATGGGTGCTGAAGCAAAAATTTTGAATTCTTTTCCTCCAGAAATGAACTAATCACCATTGCTGCAAAAACAGTGAAAATTAAAGGAAGCCAGCGTCTTTCACTTAGATTGGTCCTTGTGTCAGACTAAAATTTCCATATAGTTAAGTTTACTTTCAAACATATTCCCCCCCCAGAATATTTCTCAGTATTTAGAAATTTGTTTGAAACTGTTTGCATGCTGTAGAGTGGTATTACTAGAATACTTTTAATTGCAGAGATACGCTTCAGAAATGTGTGTCTCAAGTCGTTTCCTGGTAAACAAAACTAAGATGCCAAAGATTTATCTCTTATTAATTGTTATTAATTTGTGGTATTGCTTTGTGTATGGTGTTCCACTTCGGGTAAGATGTGATTGTCTTGTAAAAACATACAGTCAGAGACCAATAACTACATAAGGAAGGTAAGAAGAAAAGAAGGCACTGCAGAAGTGATTGCAGATTGTAAATGTCATCTTAGTTTACCTAGATAATTAAATGTGTTTCCTGTGTGGTTTTTTTGTTTTAACATTTGATGTGGAGTCAATTAAATAGGAACATGGAGGATACAACAAGTGCAGTTGCAGAAGGAGAGGTGTAAGTCTTGCATAGGCTGGGAGCAGAACATAGAAAGAGAATGATTCACGACCTGAAGACTTAAGTAGTATCTTGAGATAGTCAATGCTGAAAATATATAGTGAGTTTTTTAACTCACACCGTCTCGTATTGCTCTGCTTACCTTTCTCTGTGCCAAATTAGCAGCCTTATGGAATCTGGTGTCCCTGTGCTATGACCTTGTTTTCTGAGCCAAAATGTTGGGTAGATGAAGGGTTTCGCTGCAGCCTGATGCTTTCTATCTAGCCTGACAAACAGAGATAGAGGAAGATTGTTTCAACTTTATTTGATCTGGCAGCTTTTACTGGAAATACAGACACATCTGTTCAGTATGCAGAAACTTTGACAGTAAGATCTCTGAGAGGTACCAGATAGGACATGAGAGCGTTGTAAAATTTAACCATAAAAAAGGAAGTCAGTAAACTGTATAATTTGAAGATCCTGAACCAGATTCCTGTTTTAACTGCACTGATTTTTATTTTTTTTGGCACACAAAATATAGTAGCAATGGCATGACCCTATAAAATTATTATATTGCATATCAAAGTAAAAGGTCAAAATGCTGAAGGTTTTCTGCACTTCATTTTGTGTTCTGTTCACTTGGTCACACAATGAGTGATTTTAAAATAATGAAATGGTTACTCAGAATAATGAATCTTTCAGTCAGTCATTTGTTTGTTTTTAAAATGATTTTCCATTTCCCATCAATTGGATCATCTCAGCCTAGTTTCCTACAAATTTCTGTCTTGTGGCTGGCTGTGGTCTCCATTCAGAGTTCTTCTCATGGCAGCACGTTTGTGTGATCCTTTGCCCATGTGAATCCCTTGCCCTCTAATATTGGACAAGCTCATACAGAATAATGTAGTTGGGAAGGGACCCTGGAGGTGATCCGTTTCAACTCCCTGCTTTGTACAGGGAAAATTTAAAATCAAGTTACTCAAGGCTTTTTCAAGTTTTGAATATCCCTGAAGATAGATTCCACAACCTTCCTGGGCAACCTGTTCCAGTGATTTTGTGCCTTCATGGTGAAAAAATTTCTCTTAATACCTAAGCAACATTTCTTGTTGCTGAAGAGGTCTGTTCCACTTCTTCATCTCCGTAGTTATTCTTCAACAATTTGTGGGCAGCCACTAGGTTGTTCCTTAACCTCCCCTCAACCAGATTAAATAAGTGCTTCAGCCTCTCTTCAGAGGAGAGCTATGGACTGACTACTGCTAACCACCCTGGTTGCCTGCCACTTGATCCTTTCCCATTTTTTTCACATCCCTCCTGAACTGAGGGCCCTGAAGCTGGGTATGGTGTTTCAGGTTCCTCATAGTAGCCGAGTAGATGGGACCTTTCTTCAGTGGCCATGTTCCTCCCGATACAGCTCAATTTGCAGTTTCCCTTACGTACAGAGAGAGCACAGTATAAGGCTTGTATTCAACCTGGAGTCCACTGTAACCCCATGGCAACTTCCTCTTTAGCTGGGCCATTGCTCAGCCAGTCGGTTCCAATGTATGGCATTACTCCATAGATGTAAAACTTTGCACTTTTCCTTATTTAATTTTATAAAGTATCTGTTAGCCCACTTCTCAGATCAGTGGAGGTCCCTCCGGATTGAAATCTGCCATTCGTTATGTCAGCTCTTCTCTGTTTTCCGATCAGCTGGATGCTCTCTGTGCCACTGTCCAGGCCAAAATTCAACAATATCAGTCCCTAGTGTGGTTCACTGGTTACCAGCAGTCAACCAAACACCAAGGCCTTTGATCACTAAGCTTTTGAATCCAGTGGTTCAGCCAGTTCACAACTCAAGTAGTAGTCCATTTACCCAGCCCCTGCTTCTTTATCTTCCAAATGAGAATGCTGTCTGAGTCGAGTGTCAAATGCCTTGCAAAATTAAAAACAGATCCACTGCTCTCCCTCCTTAACCTGTTGCTCCCACACTGTTGGCTTCTCCTTTCTTTCCCAAGCTTTGCTGTTAAATGCAAGGAGCAGGTTTTGCTTGTGAAGACTAATATCCAGTCTGTTGAAGACATCAGCATTTTTTTTAACACCTTCCACTAGGTTGTCTTGCCATTCCATCAGTGGGCTTACATTTTCTCGTTGGAACAAGGGTACCTGTAAATACCCTTTTTATCACCCTCAACACCCCTCGCTAATCTTAGCTCAATCTGGATTTCATCTATGATTTTGTTCCTCTGTACCCAAGTAATGCTTTTATGCTACCCTTTTGCTGCCCACCCATATTGTCATCTTCCGTATGCTCCCATTTTGCCTTTTTGTTTATTGATAAATGTCCTTCATGAGTCTTCTGCTGAAATTCCATGTTTTCCTGCAGAAGATAGTTCATGAGATCTCAGCAGTTGTCTCTCAAAATCTTGGACATCCTTCTCTTTAATGGCTGTAATGCCCTGAATTAAGAGTATCTTCTCATAAAATACAGTGTTCTAACTCTGTTGCTTACTTTCCCAACATTTCTCTGGATCCTGAACCTGGTCATCTCATAGCTGCTGCAGTCCAAGCAGTCCTCTGTGACCATATTCATCATCAGTTCTTACTTCCATTGGTGTTAATGATCATTTATCCCCCCTTGAAAAGCTGAAGTGTTTTTATTTCATAATGCAGGTGGGGAGAAAATCAACCATAATTTGAAAGTGTTTTATCTTAAAAACTATGGAGAACATTTATGTACTTACATGGCTTTGATGGTTATCACATTCTTTCTTGTACTGTAACTCATCGGTATAATATCCTGTTGAACCTACAAGAAATTATGGAATACCAAGGACAGCAGAGGGGGGACATCAGAGGAACAATGATGTCCAAGAAGATTTATGAAATTACGGCAGTTCGTTGGTAAATCTCAGTGATTTGTTAACTGTGCTACACTTGATTTTTGTTAAGAAACATATCTGTGAACTTCAGGTTGGGTGCATTGATTGTGTTTTTTTCCTGTCTTTGTGAAGTCTGAGGTGTGTACACACAGGGCCAAGAAACCAAAACACTTTGCACTGGATAGATCATGTAAGAATTCAGTGGTTTAGCTTAAGTGTCAGTTCCAGAGACAAAGCAATACATAGCTTTAAGAGGTTTATTCTGGACAATATTACCAACAACTGCTTTGGACCATTTTTTTATAGATGTTTGGAAACTGGACCTTTGGAACACTGGTGTTTACTGTGCTTGTGTTCACAGTTACACTGAAGGTAAGAAACGCTGTATTTTATCCACTGAAACTTTCTTAGAGCTTGTTTTCTAATTGGTGCTTACTTATATCGGTTTCTCTCTATGACCATACATTGTCGTATTAGTTTATATTAGTTTAAATACAGATTTAAGTTAATTTAAATACAGACTTTGCTATCTGTCCCTTCTTAACTGTGCTCAAAAATGAAAAATTTTTTTAGGTAATTCTGTGTAGAATCCTTCCCTTTTTTCAAAGGGTGTCATTTTATTTAATCTCCTCCTGAGTGACTTGTTGCTGCTAGATAGTAATAACACCATATCATTTTGTTTGGTTTTTTTTCCCAGCTTGCACTAGATACACACTATTGGACGTGGATAAATCACTTCATGATCTGGGGATCACTGGTATTCTACATTATCTTTTCTCTGCTCTGGGGAGGAATTATTTGGTATGAACCCTAATATATATTGTAGCACAAATGTTATTTCAGAAGCAGTTATTATAAAGTTGTTACATATTTAACTTTTTTTTTCCCAAACAGAATTAAAATTTAGCTTTCATGTTTTGCAGAACTCCCAATAGCAGTCTCACTTTAAATACATCAGTGACGGTAATTACAGAATGCACAGCTCTTCTTTCACTGAATGGCTGCTAAAATATTCTTAGAGAAGACTGAAGAGAAGACTATCCAGACCTCAGAGTGCCACTGGGGCTCTCTCCCAGTAGTATCAGTCAGAAGCAGTCCAAGGGTTGGTTCAAGGAGCTGAGGCTGCCTATCTGAGGCAAAATGTCACAGAGTAGGTCACGTCTATGCAGTCCGGGGCCAGCCACCCATCGACTCAGCTTGTCTTGGAGGGAACTAGCTGCAGCAGTCTAAAGTACGGCCAGGGAGTGGAACTTGCATTGAAGTTGTGTGGATGACCTGCTCTGGCAGGGAGGTTGGACTAGATATCTCCAGAGGTCTCTTCCAACCCCTGTCATTTTGTGCCCGGGAGTCCTCTGTTGGAGCTCGTTATTTGCACCATTATTTTGCAGAGTAGATTTACTGTAGAAGTCTGAGCACCTACTTGTTCTATTGTTGGTGAGAAGGTTTTAAGAATTAGTATAACTTGTACCTAGCTGATTGAACATAGTGGGGTTTTTTTCTGTTAAAAAGTGTGTACTTGAAATTTTTGGGAAGGAGATCAAGTTTGAAACAGGTTCAAGTTCTTGCTATGCCTAATTGCCATTAAGAACCTGAATTTGCATTTCTCACCTGTAGAGTGCCTAGTTACAAGGTTATCTTTGCGAACCTCTTCTGTTGGAACTGTTCTGTTTTGTATACATAAGTACCCATTTTTAGGGACCAGAGAGAGAAAGCTGAGGCCAACTGCTGCGTGGTGATTAAGGTGCCACTTAACTTGGAGTAAGGCTTTGTATTTCATTGTGTACTTTGCAAATGAGTCACTGCCTGTCAACTCCTTGGATATTCAGTAGCCTCTTCTTTTTTTCGGTAAGGTCAGATCTCAGTTTCTTCAGCATCAGAATGAAAACAGCTTGCAGAAGTGACATTTCCCTTGATAGTGTTTTCTGGCCAGCCTTGCTGTGTATTAGAGATGTGACAATTTACATGCAGAAGTATATCTTAAGTTGATTGCCTTTTTAGATTGCAAAGGCTTACATCAAATTTTTGAAACTATCAGGAAACTGCCATACTGGTAGGAAGGCTTGTTTTGCTGGTTCAGCCATCATCATTTTATGCTGCCATCAGTTTCCTGATCACACAGGCCAATGCTGAACGCAGCAGCATCCCCTCAGAAGTCTTCTTCCAAACAGTCCTGCCATAGGTTCCTGTGGGCTCAGCTCCTCCACTGCCCACTGTGGTGCCAGCATCACCTGCTGGACACAACAGACAGAGATGGCTCCCTCAGCAGCNCCCTTCACAAGGAAGGACACCGCTGAGAGAGCTCAGCAAGATGCAGCCAGCCCCAACAGGAAGCTCCTCTAACTGATTGGCTTCTGGTTAAAGTAGCCCTGGCCTCGCCCACCACCCCAACCATGACCACCTGGGTGAGGGCAGAGCCACAGGTGGGCCAGGTTCTGCCTCTGGAACATGAAGCCAATAGGAGAACGAAAACATTCTGCTAGGTTGACTCATCCACAGGTCAGCTGAAATCAGGGTCCACCACTCAGGCCCCAGCACCAGGGCTTTACATTGCAGCATTGCTACAGCTATCTGTTCATCTTTGCTCTCGGTAAACACGGCCTTTGGTTCCCATTTCCAAACAGAGAAGGCATTTAATGACCAGACATCTACCATGTAAATACATGGAAACAGAGAAGTGAAGGCAGTGAAAGCAGGGCCAGATAAAAATGCGTTGAATAGGTTAAGGAGCATAACATGAAACTGTCAGAGAAGGTTGAGGGAGGTTGAGACATATGAAGAAAGGTGTGCTCAACGAGCCTTACTTTGAGGATACATACAAATGAGTGTGTGATGAGAAAGAGGAGGAAGGTGATAGGCAGGACACTGAGAAAAAAGGTGGAAAATATCTAGGGCAAGATAAGGAGTAGGTGGAAGAGCATAAACAGGATAAGAATGTAACTTAGTTTATCTTTGCAAAGGAGAGGCAGCTTGAGAAAGGACAGAATGGTTTTTCTGACACCATGGAAGACAAGAGTAAGGTAGTTCTGTCCAGTCAGTGAATGTTCAGATCTTTTGAGAAAACTGGGATGGATGAATTCTCACAAACTGGTAATTTTAACTTGCAATATTTTATCAGTGTCATAATTTTTATATTCAATGCTACCAGTCTTTGTTTTGTATATTGAAGTGTAATATCTATTTAATCTTTTTCCTACTAGGCCTTTTCTCAATTATCAGAGGATGTATTATGTATTCATGCAAATGCTGTCTAGTGGTCCTGCATGGCTGGGTATAATTCTGCTCATAACTGTCAGCCTTCTTCCAGATGTTCTCAAGAAGGTCTTATGCAGACAGTTGTGGCCTACAGCAACAGAAAGAATCCAGGTAACAATATTTTTAATTGTAGAATTAATTTTTTGTAGCACAAGCCTCTAATAATTAGACCTCTTTCAAACTTATAGACAAGATTAGAACAGAGGTTCTCCATCTGTGGTGTATAGCACTGGTTGTATACCAGGCACTTCCAAGCAGTATGGTGAAAGAAGCTGCCTGTTACTTACATGGAGGTAACCCTGGGGTAACCTGGGTAACCTGTCACACCTCCCTACCAGCGACCACAGGGAAATCAGCTGATGAGGATGGTGGGAGACAGGGTACATGGCTCATTCCTCATCTGAAGAAATAAGAAAGACAAGGGGATTGGGATCTCATGAAAGACGGATAGGAGGCACTTACATCGGCCTGGACAGCAATTGTTCCTGCTGTTGTGAAGTGTTCAGAGGCACTGCCCACACCCCTGAATTGAAGTCATTATCTTTCATACCAAGACATTTTACTGCATAAATAAAATTTTAATGTGGACATTTTAGCATTTACCATGCAAGCTGAGCTTAGTTGTCTAAAATGGAAAACCAGCCAAAATAAGCTAAACTCAAAACCGGTAGGAAGGGAGCACATGCTTTTATTGAAATCCCCTTTAAAGGAGGGATTTGCACAAGCAATTGCAATCCTGTGCCAAGGGGCTCTGCAACTGCATCTAGAATTTATACACTTAAAATAAATGTGATGAATATGTAGTATCTTGGTAAGGAATATGTAGTAAACTCACGCCAACATTCATATTGCATGATCTGATACTTTCTTAACAAACTGTTTTATACTGATGCAGTGCCTGTTACCAAAACACATGTATTAAAACTTAATTCATACTCTATTAATCATATTTTCTTCTTACATTTCAACTGACATTTTGCCTGTTGTGATATATTAGTTCTACACAAACATGCCTTGCTATTCCAATGGGAAGAGTATTTGAAAATCCATTGTCTCCTTTCTTCTGATCAGCCCAAAAGGAGAAACTACTGTATAAATACAGGCTTGCTCTGCTGAGGGTGAAAGGAAAGCCAGGTTTTGCGGGAAGTGTGGTACTATTCTGGGGCCATCAAACCAACCTCAATATAAAATGCTACCTGTATTTTTGACCCCAACAAAATGTCATATATATTATATGTTAAAAGGTGAAGGACAGAGAGGTGTTGAACCCAAAACTTAATGTTACTGCCCTTTCCCTTTTCAACCCATCGGCTGCCACTGGTAGGTTAAAATGTGTCACCAGTGACTGTGTGTAGGGATTAGTTAGCATTTTGATGTTTATTTCAGAAGAGACTTTGCCATAAGAGGAAAGGACTAAAGGAACTTTACTTCCCAGGAAAGTAGAATTTCCCCTTTGGTGAGGGTCAAAAAGTCATTCTGTCATATCTGCAAAGTAAAACCCCTTGCCATCATTTTGTATCCCTTGAAATGTACGTTTGTGAAAATGCCCCAGTTCAGGAGGACAGGAAAGAATAAAGAATAGCAGAGAAACATTCCCAGGCAGATGAGCGTTTAGCATCTTTCTATTTCAATATCTTTAATAGATGTCTCTTTGTCATATATGCTATTTGTGGAAGAAGTTAATCTCAGTATAGGTTCTGCATGCTTAATTTAAAAGTCTAGAGAGAATGAGGATGGGTTAATACAAAGAAACAAGCTAGCAAACAGAAGCACTGGACAAAGGTATTACAGCATTTCTTAAAGACATTGTGCGTTAGCGCTGGAAAATGAATCAGTTGTAAAAGGAGACTTTGGGCTTAACATTGGCAACATTAATTTTTTAATATTCAGTAGCAAATCTTTGACTATTAACCAGATATATCCCTTGTGTTTCTTCTTCCCTCTCTTTGTTTCTTCCTGTCTTCCAATCTGCTTTGTCTAAATAACTGCTACCTTGCTTTAAACATAAATGATGTGCATGGTTGCTTCCTACAATCTTCTGGGGAAATCAGACTAAACATCAGTGCCTTTCTGTTGAGCAGTCCACCATCTTTATGCTTTCTCAGACTTCAAGCAGTCTAAGTTTCTAATGGAACAAAAGGTGACTTTTTTCTGCCTTTCTGCATGCTTGACCATTTCATTCAAAGGACAGTAAAAAGTTTATCATCAGAAGTTATTTACCATACTCATAATCTCCATTTCTGATTCACATCAACTACATTTTGAAGAATTCTTAGTATAGTTTTTTCCTCCTTCTGTTCGTTTCAAAGGTTCTAGGAATCGTTGTCACAATCACTATAATTTTTGTCACTGCTGTTATTGAATTTTACATAATGTTTCTGCTTTAAGAATCTAGGATTCTTAGCTCTTCATTTTAATCGTTGGTCTATCTGTGGGTGAATGCATGTTACATTTACATTGTACCTCAGTAAATGGAATAGTTGCCACACAAAGAAGTGATTAATTCTTATTATGCTGATGTTACTAGTGTAAGACAGAAAATGTGGTACTAGAAGCCATTTAAGCAGTCTTTGGAATATGTTAATGTATCTGCTCTGCTGCAATGGAAGAAAGTCCAACTTTTTAATTAATAAGTGATTTCCAGCATGCGTTTTGAAACTGGCCTTTCTTTACATTCCATTTAATTAATTTCTGTGCACTTTCTAGAAAGAAAACAGCTCAAGATCCAGCGGTATATGACATTTAATTAAATATAAAAGTAGAAGAAATGCTAGTAAATCTTGGCTTCCTGACAGTCTGCAAGAAAAATCTTTTTGACTTAATACTAGGAGACTGTTGGTTTCCATTGCAGATTTTATATGCTTATTTTTTCACTGGTTAAGATAAAAAATACATTTCTTTTTCACTCTTAAAAAATGGACAGCCAATAAAAACGACTGTAATTATGTAAGTCGCAAGGAAAATACACATTTTTTTTCACTATTGAAAATTCTTACTCAAATTGGCTTTTAAGTACCTTAGCATTTGTTTCAACTGAGCTTTTAACCAATTATTTTTAAACTTACTGCATTCCTATGAGCTATATTGCTTTCTTTGTAATGTTTTGGCTTCTGGAACCGTTGAAAAGATTAACATAGGACTAGCAGCCACCTCTCAGGTGACTAAATTAGTTCTTCTCAGGCAATAAGATTACATAAAGCCTTTGAAGCAATTCTTAGGCTTCTAAATTTTTCAACTATTTGAGTCGCTCCAGTGTGTGGTGGGTGATTGTTTACCATCATTATCATTCAGAGGTTTTTAAACATTCCAGCTCTAGTTCTGGGGTTTTTTGAGAGCTTTTCAGTTTTACATGTAATATATATACACACACACATACATGTATGTGTGTATACACATACATATGTACATACAAGTGTATATATGTGCATGTATACTTATATATATACATACATATGTATAAACTGTTCTTTCTTGGGCTAAAATATTAATTCTGCAAAAGCTTTGGAGGAATCTGTTGTCTTTTGGTAATTTTGGTCAGAATCTTCTGATATCTCAAACATGTCCCCATGACTCTTTGGCTCAATGAAGAAGATGAATTTTGTGCTTTACCTGGAAATTCTGCAGCTGCGAGGTTTCTTTCAGCCTTTACTTCTAAAAAGTAGTTATTTAATTTTTTAATATATCCAATCTACATTAATTCATTATATTTTCTTTATTCTTTCATTAATAGCAGAAGCTTGGCAGCTCTGTTATGGAAAATATAAATTCACTTTTAATTGTCATTTCAATGGACAGCGTTCCAGCAATTCCAGATATTTGGTAGCTGAACTGTCAGGTGTTTTGATTCTGAGCTGTAAATAACTTCTGTGCTTTTATCACTTTTAAAGACATATTTTTGATTTTCTCTTCACTTCTGACTGATGTTTTTTTCCTTCACTCTCACTTCAGTCACAAGATCAGCCCATCAGCCTTGTTACAAGATCTCTACCCTTTGCTGCGCTTTGCGAAACCCAAAGTGGTACTTTTGCCTGGGGAAGCCTCTCTGGGGACTCATCATTCTTCTGTCCCTCAATGGGCTTAGCTGCTGTTGAACAACCGCACAGGGCTCTTAGAAAACTGGTCACCAGCAAACTGTTGCCTTTGTCACGTGTCGCACTCCTCTTCCATAGAAAACAAAGAAATGGATCTTGCAGTTGCAGTATTTTAATCCCGTGGAAGAAGTTACCTTGGTAACTCCCCTGCCCTCTCTCCCCGTGGTGCAGTGACTGAGCTGTAAGCCAGCCTTCATTAGCACTGGCCCCATCCCCTCGGTGGGTAGCTCTCCCTTCAGTGTACTGGTTGTTCTGGGGAGTAGTGAAGCGGAACACCCACTCCTTAATTTGGAATCGATTTGGCCTTATCATATCACGGGGATCTCTCCCATTCAGACCAGGTGATTGTACCCAGAGGGGCAGGGGGACACAGCTTGTGGTACTTAGTCATGGTACAGTTATGTGCTTCTGAGAGTAATTAAGTATTTTTAACAGAGTTTGAATTGGAATTAAAAACATTCTCAGAGTGGCTCAAAGGATTAACCTCAGGATCAAGAAATAGAAATTTTGGTTTACACTGGATAACCTTTCCTTTTTAAATCTATTAGAAAATCTGTCACTTTTACAGGACTTTGCTACAATAGTTATATTTGTACCGAACGGTACACATTTCCCCCTTGTATTCAGCAAGAGTCTCACTGTTTTTCCTCATCCTTGCAGAAGAGTATGAGACATAAAACAGCCCTAAAAGCACTGGCGAACAGCGATGGGCCACTTCTTGAAGGAAATCTTTCAGCTTCCAAGCCATAATTAGATCAAAGCTAGGTAACAGTACTGTACGTGTTGCCAGTTTGGATTAATTTCTATTGGTGAACTGTGCTATTTACAAATCAACTGTTTCCTCCAGAGTTTTTGATGTACTTTTTCAATATTGATATGAAATCATTATGTTGTACTTGGAGAGCCTAGTTTTTGCAAGAGATGTTCCATGCCACAGGTAAGATCTTTTTGTCTCAGACACTTCCTCATGTAAGGCAAAACAAGGGGTCATTACACCCATATTAAATTCCTGTGAATACATTGTGTTATGTGTAGGTGTTGTGTGATATTCCTTCTATAACAACTGCAGTTGTTCTTGCAGAGTGTCCTCACATTACACCGTGGTATGGAATACATACAGTCAGAAGTAATTCTCACACGCAAGCAGTTTATCCATCACCTCTCATGCTCTTGAATACGTATATAGACGAAATGCATATAGCAAAACAAGAAGGTAACCACACAAAAGGAAGTGAGATATTTGTGAGTAGGTCAGGAGGCTGGGGCTGTGTATTGTGACAGTATCTACCATAGGAATAGGTTCTGCATAGACCAGTGCATTGCTGCATTGCTGCCTCGGGTCCAGAGAGAAGCGTGGTAGTCTTGCCAAATACCCAACATGGCAGCATGAGAGGTGAGCTCCTAAATCCTCCAGACATTAAGGCAGCAGAGTGAAGGTCTCTGCTTTACATCATCTCCTTGCTATGTCACCGATTACACAAACAAGTTTAAGACAGAAGATACACTTTTTAGTCAGATACATTCCTGCCTGGATGCCGTGTCTGCTCCAGTCCCTTCATGCTCACCTGACTCTGAAAGCAGCACACAAGGAATTAAGTGAAGGTGCAAAGTACCAGTATGTGAAGAGGACAAACACACTGTAATGTGCTGGTGTGGGCTGTAGGGCTTCAAGGTCATTGAAGGCCTACATTGATTTACTTTTGATTTACTTTTAATGACTGCTAAGCAAGTAGTAGTAGAAGAACCCCAGCTTTCTGGAGGAGCTTCAGGCATGGCAGCTTGACAACGCTTATCTTGGAGCTATGTGTAGAAAAACATTTTATTTTTAGAAATCTATATGGTAACCAAAATGATTCATTTCTATCTGGAAGAATAGGGAAAATAGTTACTATACAACGTATGACTACTCCCTCCAACATTTCCAAAACAAAGTCTGCTAATCTCCTACCCGATTATCTGCATTTTTCTGAATTAATGGTGGTATTCGGACTATATATGTGTTTAAAAGAACTCAGGTCTCACTGTTAGCAGTTGGTATGGTTTGCTGGTGTTTCCAAGAGTAGCTGATGTCAGAAAGCTTTCTGATTGCTCTTGATTATGCAAGAGTAGTGTTTTAAGCTTCTGATTGGCATTAAAAGTATAAATTTCTATATCCTACATGATTAATATCTATTTTGTGATTTTGTTCCTTTTGCTGCTGTGTTGCTGTTAACACAAATAGAGGAAAGAGATGATTAAGAATAGAGAATTAACTGGGTTATATAGCATTCATGGAGAGAGTGATTGATAACATGGACTTGAATCATGCTTATAATGCATTTATATCTTAAGTACCATCATGTAACCTCCATACATCTGTACCTGCAAATTATATGTGCATTTGGTGAAAAGAATTGATTGGGAAAATTTCTGTGCTAATTTTCTTTTAGTTTTTACACATTCCAGGGTCTTGTCATGCAGCCACGGAGTTACTATAGTCCTGAGTATTTCCCGAGTGGAAGTGCCGATTCTGCCAGAGTGTGGAGTGATTATGTGGCACAGATAAATTCCAGTGGACAATTAGACCAAGACAGTATAGTGATGTGTAGTATAAATTGCCTGGATAGGTGCTGCCTGTAACCTAAGCAGGTCCAAAATCAGATACTGCTTAGAAATACAAAGCAAGTGCATTAAACCTCTGGAGCCTTCATCTATCAGCACAAAACAACTGTAAAGAACTCCCTCTCTTTGGACGTACAGGACAAAGTACTTGAATCTCTTCTGTCTTAAAATTCCCCATAGGGAGTCCTGACTATAGAAGTTCAGAGATTAAAAAGATGTACCAGGAGAGATTGCAAAATGAAATACAAACCTGATTTTAAACAGTTCAACTTGAAAGCAGACCTCTGTGTCCTCATCTGTTCTCTGTAGAGCCCATTATCAGGTTTAGAGATTATATGTAAAATTATGCCTGGTTCTGTAGGTCTTCATATAAAATTAATCATGTTTAAAGTGGTTGATTGCTCAACGACATGAGGGGTTTTACCTTTACATGAAACAAATAGAGTGATGATCTAGTGAAAGGTGTTACTATAACAATGGCACAGAGGCCATATGAAAGAACGCAGTTGTAGACTCCTGGCTCCAAAATAACCTATTCATTGTGTATTTGGTTTTTTTCCCTTTAACAGAATGCATCGAGGCACTGTCAGGAGCACATCTCGGAATTCACACCTCTTGCCTGTCTGAAAAGCCCAAGATACAGGAGCAGTGACTGCAGCAGTTCCCCAGCAAGAAGGTCTAATTCTCATTCTAAAAAAATGATGTTTACGCACTGGAGAGGCGTTGATTATTCAGTACTTCCATCTGTCTTTGGCTATTCAAATAAGCATTGCCGTTCCAGTGCAGGCTACCACTACAGTGGGTCAGGTTTGGAAACGTCTGTATGACAGAACACCAAGTCAAGCCTTTAAAAACTGTATTTTTGTTTATTTCTTTTTTTCAGGAAACAAACATGTCACAGAAATATATTAAACTATACGCGGCTTTTGCTGTCTGAGGTAGTGTTCAGACAAACAGGATCAAGAGCTAGAAGTATGAACCCTTCCAGGCCAATAGGCCTCTTTTTATGTTTTGAACTACTGGAGCAATGAACAATCTGCACAGTCTGGTACTGTGAGACTGGTAGCACTCAAAATTCTCTTCATCCTGTGTCAAGACTTTTGTGCATTTACTGCTTCTGTCATCTGTAGTCATTTTCTTTGTTACTTGAAGTGTATAGTTTCAGTCAGTGACCTACATTTTGAGATCAACAGTTTTAATTTTCAGCCAGAAGCAATGACCTCAGTTATCTCCAATGAAAGTCTCCTAAAGCGTATTTAACAAGTGCTGTTTCTGATTTTCCTCTGTCCTTTCTCTTTCTTTGCTCTTTCTGTAGAACAAACTGGTGTTTCCTCTGTGCAAATCTGCTTTCAAGAAACACTCTCTAATGTTCACTTCCTTGTAAGTGGCCAAATCAGGGCTATGTCTGGTTTTCCATTAGTGTTCCCCCGTAGAAAGATAGGCAAAACAATCCCTGTGTAAACTGTGTGCACACTGTATGAAGTCAAGTTGGCTGTTAAGTAGGGAAATACCATCCACATTGATACCTACTCAAAAACTGCATGTAAGCATTTTGCCTAAAAAAAATGTGAATTTGTCAAAGATGCAGGTTACCTGGTGTTCCCACTTCCTACCCCTGTGATCGTAAAATAGGCGTAGCAGAAAGTATTCTATATTAAGCTTTTTTTGTTAAAAGACGAAAAGCTGTTTTTCCAAATATTTCCAAATCTGGACTCAGCCTCTTAATTTTGATTTGTGTGTGTGTGTGTATGGTTAAGTAGTGGCTAATCAGCTTGGTAGGTCTGTTACAAAGCACACAACCGTTAACTTTTGCAAGCAAACCACGAGGTGGCACACGGCTGTTTACTCACCACAGTTGTGATATAGAAACTAGTTTGACTGCAGGGATTCTGTCTGAATTACTTTAAGAATGGCAGCCAACTTGCGCTTCTCTTTTCTCTGCTACATTTACATTACCTTGCGCTAATTCAACTCTTAGCTGTGTACTTGTCTTGTTTCTTTAGTCCAGTGTTTTATTTTGGGGTGCAAAAGTACCTGAAGGACTAATCTGATTCAAATCAGTTTCAGCCTGGTGGTTAGAACTGGTTTATAACCATACTCATTAAATACCTCTAGGAGGACATTAGCTAAAAACTGATTTCAATGTGTTAACAAAATATTTGGAATCGGAGCTGCAGCCTTTATGGAAGACCTGGTCAAGACGTTGTTAGTTGTCTTTCAAAGGGAGTAGGGTGGCAGAGAAAAATTATTTTCCCTTTTGTGTTTAAAAAAACAGAGGCAAAACAGTTTACTTACTAATTTAATTTTTAATAAAAGAAAAATCAGCTTACTAGGAAATGTTCCTTTTAATATTCCAAGTGAGTTTTGCATTAAACAAACAGCGAAATACTGAAATGCCCTGGGACAAGTGGAGATTGTAAAGTGGGTTGTTGAATTTTCAGTATACCAAAGATACTAGAATTGTTAAATATCTAATGGTGAGCACCACAGATGAAGGTATTTTTACCATTGAACATGTAGCACTTTTAAGTTTCAAAGAATGTCCTCATAGCAGTAACATATTGAAATACATACATACATGTGTGGCTGTGGGTGTGTGCACATATATACTTGCCATTGCAGGCTTGAATGTTGGTCAGTTAGAACCGTCCCCTACATAAAACACTGGTGTATATATTTTTGAAAAATTAATATGGGTATAAATTTTATACCAGTAGCAGTGACAAATTTCTTGTGTGTAGTTAACAAATTATTTGTAATGTATTTTTTAGAAATCTTAAAATTGCCTTTGCACTGAAATATTTTTCATACTGTAGCTATTTATAAATCTGTTTTACGCATACATTTGTTACCACACCATTTCTATTTTTTTTAAGTATATGTTTTGAAGGCTTTTTTTATACCTATGAGTTTTGGCCACTTAAATTTAGCTTAGGGTGCAGTTGTGGCTGAATGTTAAAATTCTAATGAATGTCAAATTAGAAATATAGGTCTATTGCTCTGTCAGTCTCACCCAAACTATTGCTGTTTTGTTGGATCGGAGCGCTGTACTTTCAGTGCTGTACTGCTACTGCTAGCTTTTTTACTCTGTAAAGCCTCCTGCTTTTTTACTTTTCTGAGTTCCATCTTTTAGCCTTACTTAAATAGGGAGATTCTTGCTTGATGTTTTTGAAAATGCTGCATTCCCATTCTGCCTACTAACAAAGCAGTTCATTGAAAACTTCATGTAGCCCTGCCCTTAGAAATGACTGACAATGTTATTCAGGCTCAAACACCTTTCTAAGTGCTTGGGAAATTTTAGTTATGTTATTTGGGGGGGAGAGAAAGAATGCTTGAATTTAAGTGGAAGTTTCTGCTTTGATTTAGCAATACTTTTACATTTAAAAGTTGGTACTGTTTGTTTGTTTGTTAAAATAGACTGTTTAATGGAAAAACCATAGATCATCAGCTGGGTTTCACTTGATGTGCTTTTGCTTCAGTCCCTGTTACTATTGCCATGCAAACCTAGTCCACTGCAGCAGGCGTTAACTCAGAGTCTCATTGTAAATGGATCAGACGATATGAAGATGAAAAAGTAGAAGTTAGATCAAAATGCATTAGAATGTTTTACTGTGGATGGGACGCTGAAAGGAAACAGCTTTTCATGTATTAAAAAATAAGAATTAAAGGGGAGAAGTATAAAAATCTATATAACTTCCTAACTTGC
Organism: Eurystomus gularis; assembly: GCA_013400335.1. Lineage (NCBI taxonomy): Eukaryota > Metazoa > Chordata > Aves > Coraciiformes > Coraciidae > Eurystomus > Eurystomus gularis. Next base: position 34,037 of record VZZY01016458.1, read on the forward strand.
CTTGTTTAAACTGTTGCAGCTTTAACAGCATAGTGTCTCCATAACCGCTTCTATAAATGTCTTGAAACTGGTAAGCGTTAACCAAATGTACGTGAAGACTTTAGAAAGTATTTCAAGCTTTTCGGCCACTGAAGCTCATATATTCCTGTGGTGGCTTGTGGCAAAAGATCTTTTTTGTTTTACCATGTACAGTAAGTGTTTGTTCAGCCACGTAATGTAAAAGCTTACCGTTTACTTTCTTGCTTGTATTAGCCCGTTTGTCTTGACCCGACTGGCTTGCAAATATAAAAGGAAAAAAAATCAGCTTAATTGAGCAACTGCACTACTTTTCTTTTGGAAGCCAGTGGGATCAGTTGTGCTCACGCTACTGTCTCTGTTAAAAAGCTTTAATGGAAATCTGTGAAAGTGTTATGAAAGTGAAAAAGTACGTGATTCTACTTTGCAGAATAATCTAAAAATCAATTTATATAGCTTTAATTTTTTATTTTATGAAAATTCACAGAATTTTAACCTGCGCTGTCTCTGACATAAACTCTGTGCTACGTACACATTGCATTTTAAATGTTCTTTCATGATCTAATGTAAAGTAGAATCTGCGAAAGTTGCTGTTTGGGGGCTGGGGGCTAGTTATCTGTGCATTGTACATTAAAGATGTCTGTAGTCATCAGTACCAAATACTGACACTTATTTTTAATTGTACAATTATAGGTGCATTTATTTGAAAATAAATCAGCCTTCAAATCTAATGTTTAGATTATCCTATACCACTTCACTTACTTGATTTGAAGAGTCAGGGTGTGACTACCATACTGCAAAGTTCCTTTTCAGTGCTATTTTTAACTTTTATTTCGGTAGATAACCATATCTAACTTGTTTATATTCAGTCACGTTTCGAATCCTTATGTAGAATATATAAGCAGGAGACATGAATCTGCTTGCAATAAATATAAACAATCAAAACTGGTTTAAGTTTGCTCACAAGTAATTAAAATAACTCCATGAATATGAGATGGTTTCATATTAGTCTGTAATAAAATATAAGTAGATAACAGAAAATGGAATGAGTGTTTGATTCTGTTGTTGAATATACCTGTAGTCACATTTCAGAGAGTATATGTAGCCAACTAAAAAATGCAAGCTAACAGAAAGGGAAATGCAGAGAAAGCTGGAACATGAGCAGTGGGGGGGGGTTGTTGCAAAGCAAATAGAAATTGGTACCAGTCCAGGGGAGCTTTGTTCCTCCTGCACAGACTGGGTAGGTGCTAAAGTTCCTTCCAAACCCAACCCGTAAGGCAATTTAAAGAAACTAAATTAAAGGCAAAAACAATGTCCTTTGCCATCTGAGTTGGTAGCGGTGTTCACAGGTTCTCAAGGCTGAGTAAACAGAAATACCATCATTTTCTTTCATTTAATTTTATGATATTATGAGACTTTCTGTAGTTTCAAAACCGTCCCAGACTGTACAGTACGTTGACATAGTCAGACTGCAGGGATCCTAGACAGCCTCTGCAAAGCAACCCAGAGTGTTAGGTTGGGAGCCTTCCTCTTCCCCTCTGTAGAGAGGCTATGTAGAATGTTCAGACACTTTGTTTGTATGTTGATTTCACGCTTCCCTAATAAAGATTTCAGAGTAATTGGTTTTGTATTTATATGAACTTTTTATCCAAACCTTACAAGCATATTGTACCCATCGGTCTTCTGTACATCAAGAAATTTGGTGTTTCTACTGAACGGGCTTCTGGAGAAGGTAGTTCAAAGGGAAGAGGTAAATATGGAAGATGTTTTTCCCTTTATTCATGCAATGAAGGAAAAAAAGCATAAATAGCAATTAGAAATAATAATTTGAAACTTTTGGGAAAAAAAAACATTATTATGCATCTGGATTTCGGGAGGAATGGAGTAGCAAGAGCAACAGATTACCTCATAAGTAGACAACTTTTGCATGTAAAAATATGTGTACTTATTTAAGGGGAAAAAAAGGATAGAAAGTCAGTGGTTTCTGAACAATATTCTAAATTGAATACCTTATGTTTTCCTTTAGCTCTTTAAATTATGCTTTTTTACTGTTACATTGTAGAATTAATTGAAAACAGTTTCTTATCTTTTACGAGACTGCATTTTTTTCTGCAATACATTCAGTACTGCTGTATCAAATCTTTCCTGAAGGTTATTTTGATACGAAGTGAGATAGGTTGGAGACAGACTGAAGTTTCTTCAGTCTGTTTTTTCCATATTCTCATTTCCTCAGGTGATATACGCTGCAGGAATTTCAAAACAGTATTTGACCATTCTAATAAAGCTTTGTTGTTGTGTGTTTCCAGTGCATGTGCTTACAGGTCTTTATATTTTAATTTCATTCAAATGCTAAAGCAAAAATCGTAGCCATTCAAAGGCTTCGTTTGCACTGTGAAGCGCTGGGACAGGGATAAAACCAAATACGGCCATTAACTCATTTCATTATACAGAACAGTTTGTCAGACGCCTGATGTCCCTCGTCTAGTTTGACATGTGTTCATCAGAAAATCAGTGTGATCAGTTCTTTTTAAACTGGTGATTCTGCAGTAAATTAATAATGGTGACTTTTAAGTTTATTTTCCATTTAAAGGAGACAAATAAGAGTAGTATTCAATTTTAAACCACCAAAAGGCTTGTTGTTTCCCAACATTAATTTTGGTGAAGAAACCTTATGGTGCATTAAGCTTCTAAAAATACGATGCAGTGTCCTGCAAGGTTCAGAGGCTCCCTATGAAGATTTTTAGGAAGAACTGTTCACATCAAGTCTCCTAATTTAACGTGGGGAGGACTGATGTGCTTCTTGTTCCTAACGGGGAAAGCAATGTTAATAGTTGTTCAAAAAGCACATCAACATTTCCCTTGAGATTTTAAACATATTTTGTAAGGATACTTCACGCTGCAATGTTAACCAAATTTGGAAGCTACATCTTGTAATCTAATAAACACTGAGCTTTAGGAAAGAAAGGAAAACAAGTCCCGGTCCAAGGTTCAAGACTATCAAGTGTGATACTGACTTACTTCAGAAAATACTTCCAGCCGAGTAGCTAGCCTAGAAGAGGAATACTCTAGAAGTGCTGAGCAGCTTGCTTCTAAGATGATTATAAACTGCATAGCTGGAGAAAGTTGTCAGTATTAATTTGGCTGAAGTCTAATTGTTTATTCCTAGCTCCGAAGAGGTACCGTGTTCCCTTTTATTCTGAGAATATTATAGCCCGTCACAAAAGACCTCACCTCCTAAGGGATTTCAGGCACAAGACCACAAAGCTTAACACTGATGCAGTGATACAGCTCAGTAACAGTTTGGATTCACCTGGCTTTTAAGTGTCCCTTCTTAGAAAGTCCAAATCACGTATTAGTTTAGCCCAAAACCAGTGTTTGTGCATCACTGTGCTGAAAGGAACTGGGTCCAGATTGGAAAAAGCTGAAGATCCTTCCATTGTAGATGGAATCCTTCCATTGTAGATGGAATCCTTCCATCTTCCATCCTTCCATGTAGATCCTTCTGTACTGCAGCACGAGTCAGGCTTCTCTCTGTCCTCTCAGACGCAGCCCACAGCAGATGATTTGGAATCCACCTTCCTTGGAGGCCCTGGACTTCTGCATATTGATGGGAAATGCCCAGCTACTCGATACCCTCTAACCTCAGCGGGTGTTTATTAGAGCAGCTGCACAGCAGGTGTACTTGCACCCGCTGCAGCGCGTCTCCAGAACATTTCTACCAGTAACAGGTTTGAATCCAAGGTGATTTTACTCCTAGGTACTATTAGTCTATGCGTAATATAGTGGGTGCTTACTGCAACACCGAGCTGTTGGAGATAATTCTGGGACTTCATTGAAAAATACACTTTTTCCGGGGGTGTAAGTCTACATATTTGTTCCCAGCCTAGAAATAAGAGATTTTCTTTTTCTAAACAAACATTCTATTCAGTTACTTCTGTGTTCGATTCTGAAAACAGCGAAACAAGGAAACACAAATCCACAGCATTACAACTGTACGCTACAATGAGAGTAAACCTGATCAACTTCCCCCCCTGCCCGGCCACGTTGCTCACGGTCCTAAAATTACCTTGGTCTTCTAGTAATGTGTCATACCAGGAACTTCCACTAGCAGCTAAAATGCTCTATACAACCATAAGGAAACATTTGGAGAAGATCTTTCTCCTTTCTTAAAATGAGATTGTACTCCTGCAGCTGATTTAGTTGAAATCTTTGTAGACAGTTTACAGTCTTTTGCTGCCATCTGCACAGCAAAGTTCAATTAATGGTATTGCAGCAAGGAGCTTTTAATACAGAGCAATTAAAAAGATTCTGTAAATCAAAAGTACCAGTGCTGGCTAAGTCAGCAGACCTAAACTGAGTAAGTCCCACTACAGCTATTTCAAGAGTATTAAGGTTTGGGGAGTTTTTTGTTGATTTTGGGTTGGGGTTTTTTGAGGTCTCTGATCTAGTTTTGTTGTCGTAAAACTAAAGAAAAGTTGACTCCCAGTCTCTGTCATGTAAAACATCATCTACTCATGGAATCATAGAATATCCTCAGTTGGAAGGGACCCAGGAGGATTACCAAGTCCAACTCCTGACTCCAGCCAAGGCAACCTAAAAGTTAAACCATAGATCTGAAAGTGTTGTCCAAACACTTCTTGAATGCCAAGAAGCTTGAGGCCATGACCACTTCCCTGAGAAACTTGTTCCAGTGCTTGAGCACTGAACCATGAACCACTTTTTTTCTAATGTCCAATCTGAACTTCACCTGACACAGCTTTAAGCTGTTGTCCTGTGTCCTATCACCAGACACCAGAAAGCAGAGATCAGCACCTTCCCCTCCAGTACCCCTCACAAGGTGGCGATAGACAGCAATGAAGTCACCCCTCAGGCCCTTCTTTAAGCTGAACAAACCAAGTATCCTCAGATACTCCATAGAAGTCATGCCCTCTAGTCCTTTCACCATCTTTGTTGCCCTCCTTTGCAAAGACAAATTTGAATATTTTCGCCTCCTTATACTGTGATGTTCAAAACTGCGCACAGTACTCGAGGGGAGGTCACACCAGTGCTGCACTGTACGCAGTCTGGTGTGCTAAGAGAGAGGTAATGAAGAGTTTGAGGGAGTTTGGAGAATAGCAACTGCTTTGACCACCCAGCAGAAAGAGCTTCAGGAAAAGTGAACATACACAGTAAGAGATAGCTGGGCACACACGTTTGGGTAAGTAAAAAATGTGTGCATGCGGAAAAAAAGCTGTATGAAATGAGAATTGTCCATCTATAGGGTTTGACTGGGGTTTCAAACTTCAATACCTGCTCAACTCTTGTTCTCCTTATAGGTAGGAAATGGGATATGTATGTTTACATCTTCCCCCTCTTGCTTCTTATCTAGTACCTGACACACTGGGGTACCTCCCTTTCCCCTAGAAGTCTATTTTAGCACTCTGTGCTTCATTCCGAAAGAAAGGAACCATTCCATCCACATTTGAGCAAAGCGCAGTCCCATACGTGGTAACAAAAGAGATCTCTCTCTTTCATGCTGTCTCAGAGGAGCATTCAGCAGGCAAAACAGCAGATCTGAAGCGATATGGTCACCACCACAACGGTTACTGCCTTGGTCACGTCTATAGAAGAAGTATTTGAGAATGTGCACCCCACCCCCACCCCCACCTCCGTGTGAACTTCATGGTGGCAGATAATTTCTCTCTCTCTCTCACCTTGCTCCTGCATCCAGCTCTGTTGCTTTTCCCAGTTCTCTTTCTAAGCAAATTAAGACTCAATCTCATCCATTGTTTTCTCTACTAAAATTGTGCATGTTTTGGTAATTAACCCTCTCCCTATGGAGTCCATTTATGCTTGCTAGTTGCTCCAAAAGGATTACACGGTCTCATGAGACTTTTCAATTTCTTTTTTTTTTTTTTTTTCTGATATAAAGTTGTTATTTGAAAGTACTGGAAAAAAGTAATTAACCCTCTGAGTTTATTGCACACTCCCTGTATGCTACAGTTTTGGCTTGAGTGACACATTACCTGGCCACTCACATGTCTGAGGTTCTCCAGCGAGAATTTTTTTTAAGAGTGACAGTACTTATAAGACAAGAGAAAAGGTCCATTTTCATATATCCCCAAAGATTTGAAGGTAACATAGAAAAGGAGTGGCTATTTACATTCTAATACCTCTCCTCCCTGCAAGGAAATTCTTATCTGTACCTGAAAGGTGCATTTCCCTTGTATTAATCTGGTTCTGCATCCATCATGCTTCTATCCTTCAGCTAACTGGGCAATATGCCACTATCCTGAGTCCCTGAATCTTTCCATCGTAGCCTATCTGAGTAATATTCATGCACTCAGCTTTGGCAAGTTCTATTTCCAGATGTAGTTTATGAGAACCATCTGCCAACTCTTTATTTCCAAATATGTATGAACGTTGAAATACAGAAAGTTGAGAGATTATCTTAATTTCACTGGCAACTAATCTGCTCATTCAGAAGGCCTCCACCCTTACTCATTGTTTAAGAGCTGTTGCCATTTTAGAACAGGAAATAATTGGTTTCTGGACGGTACTTGTGTTTTTCATAAGGTTAATATACAACCATTCTATGGACTTTTTAACCACTTCAGTTTATGAAGACTTATATTCCCCTTAGATTTCAGAGATGCTCACTTACCACTTCTGATTTATCAGAATTAATTTTATATTCAGGTGTTAAGCCAAGACAGTATGTTTGGAATTCTACAGATTCATGGAAGAAAGTGGATGTTGTGCAAAAAACCCAGACTACTGCTGCCAGGCACTATAGATCCCGTGATACCCTTGTCGCTGATCTGCTTTCTCATCTATAGGTGGACACTACAGATGTTATATTAAAATATGTTGGCTTGTGAGTTAGGAAAGTATTAGAGAAGCATAAAAATAAATTTCACCGATCCACAGTAGAGTTCAGGCATCCTCTCAGATGGATCGACCTCTCAAGCTGATGAATGTCCATGCTGAACATTGCCTGCTTTCACAGACATTTCATCTTACTGCCACATTACACCACTCTTCTAACAGGGTTCGTGGGCTACAAATCCATTTATTCTCTACCACCACGCTGAATGTAGTCAAAACTAACACGCTCTTCTTTACTAATACTTTTAAAGAAACTCCATGTTTTTGTCCAGTCCTGAACAATGTCTTTCCTTAACTATTAGTCTTCATCATTACATTTCAGCTGTTTCATGATGCACAGCCCAAACCGCTGATCTGCACTTTTGTGTTTCCTGCAGAACAGACAGCAGCGTGTCTGACTTCGAAATCCCTTCCTCACCTAGTGCAGTCTGAAGCACACCATGTTTCTAGTCCCAGGAACTTCTCCAATCTCCTCTCCCTCTCTGCCTCTTCTCTGTATAAGCCAAGGCACGAATTAAGTGGGAGTTGCGCATTTAACAACTCAACATCAAAACATGATCCAAGAAGCCGAGCGTGAGGTTCAGGTTCAGGCACTTAGAGCCGTGAACGATGCAGGTGTCTAAGCTCCCATTACAGCCAGCAGAAGATTCTCTGTTGGATGGTACACAGAGAATAAGAACAAATAGTGCTTACAACATATTTTTAATCATGACATTCAGCCTAAGTCCTTTAGTGTGTATTTTTTGTTTGTCAGACACTAAAAATGTATTTACTGTCTAATGCTACCAAATTTAAGCACCGTGAACATCCATTAGTGATTTCAGTTCTTTTCTAAACTCTTGGGAAACCCAAGAAAAAAATCAACTAGGAGGGAAAGGAAGCATACATGGCAAAGGATGTTTTCCACATCCAAGAAAAAAGACAAGATATTCCCAGTGCCTTCTGTCACTATGACAACAGAGACACAGAGACGTGCAAAATTTGAAACATGAATAGCAAAGGTAGAATCTGGGGCTCTTGCACAAGCCATTAGCAGGATGGACTTACAGCTTCATCCTCCCACATGATTTTTGTTGCTTGTGGCCATGTCCCCAATACACAGATTAGGGCTAATCTTATTTAGCTGACAAGGTCTGCACCTTGCAGCCTGAAGCTGTGGGGTTTTGTAGGACCTAGGCACCTTTAGAGTCCCAGGTCTCTAGCCAAGGAATCTTCCTCCTTCCGTGTAGATGTATTCCACACTCAGGGTTACAGGCAGATCTCCCAGTCCTCCCAACACCTTTTAGGGCTGTGAGACTAACGAGAGGCCTGGCCTGACTCTTACAACCCCGAAAGGAAGGAAGTGAGGAAAGAGAATCATATGCTCCACACATCACATATGCTTTACAGGCACCAAAAGTTGGAAGAGTCTGATTCTGTGCCAGCTACCGAGGTAAACAACAGGACAGATTTTCCATGGCCACTTCCAGCACAAATTTGCTACAAATCTCACGTATCTGCTAAATCAATGTACAGGGAGGTGGTTGCCCTGTAGATTTCCCGTACTTGTAGGAAACTGCCTTCTGTCTTGTGGCAGGCATTTGAGATTATGTTGCTCAGAGAGCTGCACCCAGCTCTTCCAGGCTCTTTCTGGAAGCTCCAGGGCAGCTATGGCAAACATCAGCTGCACTAACACTGCCCGCCATGTGCTGCTACCACTTTCCACACGGAGTGGGTTCGATTAGAATGAAAAGGCACAAAAAAAAAACCTTTCTGGAGTTTAGAGTTTTTAACCTGCCTTTTTAGAGCAACATAAATGAAGATTATGAAGATTCTTCCTCCACAGTAGCTATGGTTTCCCTTAGTCCCTGCTCCTGCTGCTTACAGACTTCCTCATACCTTTCAATAGGAAGGTCCCAGCAAAGGATTCCTTTTTATCAGCTGATTCCCAGGAGATAATGTTTTTCTTGGTTTACTCATTCCTCTTACATCTTACAAGACTGAGGTGAATCTTCACTGTTATTCCAGTGACTAGCTCAGGGAATAATGGCAAGAAACGGTAGGAGACTTACAAAGAATGACTTCACCTCCAGAACCCCGTGTGTCTTCACACAGGCTGTGACAATGTTTAAGTCGTCTCCCATTCTACCCTCTGGTCTTTAAAGCGCAAGCCTGGATAACGCGTTTTGATTAAAATGAGTTCAGGGAGGGCATCAAAGAGCAGTTGGAGTGCACACTTCTCTCTCCTTGTAGCTCATCAGCTTTCTGCCTATTCGATGCGCACTTTTGAGCGCCTTGTCCATTTGATTCCTCCCCAGGCCAGCTCTTTTGACACAATCCCACTTGCTATGGCAGTCGTCCTGTGCTTCATCAAGAACTCTGGTGGCCACAAAAGGATCATCCGACCATAACAAGCTGAATCTTCAGCAGTGCCCTTTTGATAAATTCTAGCTTACTATAGGCTACAAGAACTACGATGGGCTATGCAGGTATTTCTAGCACATTCTGCTTGAATTTTCAGCCACAGAATGACCCTGAAAATCAAGACTCTTTCTATTATTTATGGAGAGGCTGCTGTTATTTTTAGTGAGTCCTTAAGATTTGGATGAAGGTAAATATTTCATACCAGAGGAGGAGGAATTTCTGGAGATACTTTACATCGTCAGAAAGCAGAGTATGATTGCACAGTGTCCCCTGAGCCTATGAGTCATGTTTGTTAATGTTCCTGGGGTAATAAGAAGACAGGCTAGGTTTTCTGGTAACTTATTTTGCTTACATTTTGCAAGAAACATGGAATCATGCAGCGTACCAATGGGATTGCCTAAAGTCTGCGCTCTTCCTTTTCCCAGTTCATCACATTTCCGTTCTATTTGCCACTAGTAAATCTTTCAGCTCAGTGCTTTATTACACGTGTCTCAATTGCTCTGTTTTTTTTTTCAGACTGCCTGTCTTTTCATCAAATGGTTTACATCATTGACTAATTATTGCCACAGTTATAAAAAAGAGAATCATTGCCAGTCCATTAAAAAAAAATAATAATACTTTTTCATTTCCTCTGTGGACAATCATTACTCTTTTATTCTCATCATGTTTCCAAAATCTTCCTAATGTGCCCTAGAGAACTTCTCCAAATAACAGCTTTGAGGCTTAATTTTCTCCATGTTTTTTCTCAGTAGGTTATGATGATTTTACAGACAGTTTCTGATTCTGTACAAGATGTGGCTTAGACCAGTTGCTCCATAATGAAAGGTCTGATATCTGAAAGATGTGATTCATGTAGTCTCTCCCTGCAAGTCAGCCTGTTGTCACTTTGTAGCCCCTCCAGACTTCCTAACTGGTGGAAATGGGTGCAGCTCATACTAAGATAAATAACTTCTATAGCACCACAGTGAGTTCTGCTCTCTCTTGAAATCCGTGCACGTAGAATCACACCAGACCATGCAGGGCACACAAGAATGAGTTTCTGTTTAGATACCTCTGTACACCTCTTCTTACTCCTTACAATTTAAAGTAAACGTGTATTCTAGAGGGTTCTTCTGGATAAATTTGGCAACAGGCACAGGGCACTAGACTGGGAGAAGTTAACTCTGGAACTAAAGGTCCTTCATGGGAAACTCTCTTCCCAGCCTGGCTCCCAAAGCACAGCTACGCCAGCGAGCCTCAAACACCTTGCAGAGTTTGTCCGTTTGTAGGCTGTGATGTCTGTGCAATGATAGATGAGCGCGTCCAGCACCTCAGCGTTTGTTAGATCCCTCTGGGCTTTCTCATCCCAGCTTTTGTTTGAGTTGAAAAGTTTTTTTAAAAAAATGAATCAGCAAAACTACCCCTGCATTTATTTATAGCACTTTCATGGTGACAGGGCATCAGAAATACAATGTACATGCTTTAGAAGGAGGTGCTCCATGGTTAATTTCTTGCTTTACAATTCCTCGGAATCCCACCGTACTCCTCATATCTAGGATGGATATCTGAAGATATCTCAACCGTATTCCAACCCCCTTTGACCTTCAGCCACTGTAACGTGAAGCACATATTTAGTCTAGCATCTTACTGACTTTCTTTATTAATTTCTTCAGGACTCCTAAATGCCATCTGTTCTTGACCTTTGCTCAAAACTTAACAGCTTCTGTGCTCACATTCGCACCAGCTTCTTGGCATGGCCAGAAAAAAAAGAGCATTTCTCGTGGCATAGTGCATTCTTATCAAAGCCAGTGTTATATTCATGAATATATTTTATTTAATGCAGAAGAAACCACTTTTATGAGGAAACAAAAGAAAGGCTGTTCATAATACGACAAATTTCTTCTGTAAATTCTGATATTACTAGACAACACAACTGCAGAAATCCTGCACGATCAAAAAATGCTCAGATCTTCTTGTCCAACTACTGATCGCTTGAAACCAGCCAGTGCCTGTGGTTCTGGTTTGACGCGGAACACAGCGGGGATGGCAAAAGTCAAAACCCTCATGTGTCTACCAGCAAAGAAAGCAGGTCAGGAAGCGTCCTGTGACACGGGAACCAGCTGGCACTACATGGCTTGCATACGCACAACTGAACTCTCTTATCTCCCAAAATAGGTCAGCTGCATGCAGACGGTCTGCTGGGAACGGCCCCTGGCCCACACCGACCCAGAGGATGCTAGTTTGCTAGGGCAGAACCACGCTGGGGACGCCACCCCACACAGGGAAAATGGCGAGGACGACCGCGTGCTGCGGTTTAAGCCTGAGCCCTGCTTAGTTTACTGCTAGAGGGGTAGAGATCAAAAAGTGCCTGCAACACTTTTCAGTTCAGAACAGAACTGAAATCGAAATTGTATGTTTTCTCAGTGTCTCCCTCGTGCTTCACAGGCTCTATTTTCAAAGCTATTTTTGATAGTATCTTCAAATCAAGGTGTCCTCTCTGCTCTTTCATGTTGTCATTAATTGGCCCTTTTCCCCGGACAACCAACCAGATCTTTACAGCCAACACTGAAAACGTTCTTGTGAGGTACTGAAAAAAAATAAATATAGTGATTTCTCTGAATCTGCACTTTCTCTCTGCAGAATCCTCTGTTTCGCAGTGAAGTGTTGCAGAGCCACTCTTTCCCACAGCACACTCCAGCACAGGTTATCTCATGGAGAACCGAGCATGGCTGCTGCCGAGATGACTTGATCACCTACTTGCATCTCAGGTTCTCTTTGACCCGTGTTTTGGGTTAAGCTGCTGTAAGAAGCTGCTAGATACTGAAATCTTGTTTCTGTAAGCCACCTCCTGACACCACCTCGGGTCACCGAGCTTTAAGAAAGAACATTTCAGGCTATGAAGAAGACACAGTGTTTCTCTGTCATCCGACGCATTTCTAAAAATCAGATGCTTCTCACTTAAAAATGAGAAAGAAACGTGTGGCTACCCCCGCTTTGTCCTCAATCTTGGAATACTCTTCCTGAAAAATTTCACTCCTCAAGCCTGTGGTCTGGTTTTCATGAATGTAAACCACCACTAGTGCAGCAGGGACACAGAGAGAAGCATGGAAGACTGCCGACCACCCGAGAGGAGAAGGGGTTGGAAAGGTCTGTGTGGTCCGAGGGACGCGCACATCTTGGGTGCTTCCCCTCAAGCGCACGCCTTCTCTGCGGCACCGCTTTTCCACGTGTGCAAACACCCAGCAGACAAAAACACACACGGTTTTGCTTGTAGGCAAATAAGAAAGTGAGTATGTGGTGTTGGTTGTTTTGTTGCTTTTTTTTTTCTAAATAACAGAAAAACGAGTCCACCTCCAGCTGTTCAGCTGTCTGATGGAGATGTAAACACAGAAAAGCGCTGCTACCTTCTGGTACAAGCCAAATGAGCCGCTGGAAGCCAAACACTGAAATACCAGGAAATGCCAGGAGGGAGGCTGCAAAACTTTTGCGTGGCACGGCCAGGCCGTACCTCCGTGCCACTGCCGACGCTGAGGCGATGCTCCTACAGGTAGTAGCGGCTCTCCTCGAAACCACCACTTTTCCTAGAAAAAGGCACGTGGAGACCCTAATTCCCAGCGTTTCTTCCTACCTGGTGAGCACCTGTCCCTGGCGAGCCGAGCTCCTCCATGCGAGGAACCAGCCGCTCCGCAGCTCCTCACAGCCAAGCCCGCCCGGCCGCCCCTCACACGCCCCGGTCCCGGGCTCTCGGCCCCAGCACGTAACCTGCGGACGGCCGTGAAGGGCGAGCGCCGGTTACCCCTCAGAAAAGACCGTTAACGGCCCGCCGGGGCGTGGCGCGACCGCTGCCGCCGGCCCAAGCGCA
>VZZY01016464.1:0-12959 GCA_013400335.1 Eurystomus gularis
GCAGTTTTTACTTCTGTGACTGTTGTGACATTCCAGCTGTCTTAAAAATCTAAATTTATTTCACTAGGCTACCAAGCTACCAGAACTGATTAATTAGAAACAATTTTCACTTGTTTAGCTATTTCAGAAGGTACCGTAAAGTAAAGCAATGTGGGATGAAAATTAATGTACTCAGGAAAGCAGAGAAAGACACGTCAATGTTTTGATTCCAAGTGCCTCAAAGTAATTTAGAAAACACATTGCTCTGTTATTTTAAAGAGGCATAAAGATTCCACAGGGCAGCATTTTATATTCTAATACACTTTTCACCTTAACACAAGACACCATACAGAAACAGCAAATTGACAGGTTCAAGTAGCTAGAAACTAAACTAAACCAGAAACCCAAACTGATTTTTAATATATTTTTTAAAGTCTCATTAAAGCAAAAAGCAAAGAAGATGTTCTCGATAGAGGCTCTGCAGCTTTGAATAAGGGTGAAGCCCAGCTGTGCCTTGGCTTTATCTCATTTTTATTTGAAGGGAAGGTTAGAATTTTGGTGTTGTAGTAGTCACCTGCTGGAGTGGAGGAGAAGAAATTAACATAGAGTGACTTAATTCCTATGATATGTTTGGTAAAACATACTGAAAGAACAATTTAGCTACCTTGAGGAGACATGCATCAACACAAGGAAATACAAAAGAACACAAGGAAAACTCTGAGGTGAAAATTCTGATAAGGTACTTCTGTTTTTCCTTGTGCAAGATGAATCTCAAGCCTAAATGAGGAACTTGCTTGGCTTCTCCTGCTGCAGACTTATTTGTAGGTTTCCTACAGTTGTGACAGAGCACCTGGATGAGCTGTATTACCCTTATAGACGTAAGCAGTACAGACTGCCGCATAACACTTCTATCCCATGCTGGGAACCTCTTGATGACCAAGCCTTTACTGTAGTTGATTAACAGTCCAGTTCTTTCAAAATGAGGAATGTCTGCCAGCTTAGCTTCATCTGCAACTAAATAGCCAGTACAAGCCAACTTGGCCGTACCAAAACAAATTTTGGCTTCTAGATTATTTGTCCCTACCAAGTAGAACACAAATCTAATGCCAGCACTTACCAGGAGCCCCTGCTGGATTAGACCGACACTCACATCTAGCAATTCTGGCACATTTCAAACTTAGTTTAGCTGTCCTTTCCAAACCACAGCTTATTTTAGCTTATTTACATTTATTGACTCTTCTGCAACAAAATGCTTCAAACATTAGCTCTGTCATTACGGAGGGTACAGCTTATCCTGTACAGAGGTCCTTCCACAATCCATCTAATCTAAAGCTCGTATTTTCTTTTGATCTGAACCGTAACTCCATCCTAAACTTTACCACTTACTGCAAACTGATAGCTTAGATGCGGCTACAAGACTCGGGTTGATGCTGTACTTAAACTAACAGCTCCTAAATGCAACCATTCTGTAATTGCCAGAAGATCCTAAACCAAATGCATCACCCTGGCATCAGGCCAGGCAACTGTATGGTGTTGGTCTGACACTTATCTGTCAAAGACATAAACATAGGGGGACAATGTTGGTAGTATGAGCTGTAAAAACAAGCATTGCTCAGGTTTACTTAGAGCTTAATTTAAAACCAGGCTTAATCTGTTTCACTGACTTCTTATTGAAATATAGACAGATCATTGGCCCCTGTGCCTCCTTTTCTAAATTTTGTATCAGCAGAGTTATATTGTTGATGAGCTGAGACCCAGGTTGTTAACTATGCAACTGATTTTCTGTGAGCACTGTGGAATAAAAAGAAACTTTAAATAAAATACTGGAAAATAATTCCTCTTATTATAAGGTACTTGCGTCTGTTCTGTAAAACAGACAAAGAATGAAGCTATGTTCTATCTAGATTTAATTAGGTGATGCACTGCCTGGAAGAAAAGAGCACGAAGGCAGCTAGTGAAAGGATCTTAAGGAAAACTGGAGGTCATGCAAGTGGAGCTTCATGTACAACTCTTTATGATTATGTCTGTGTGGATCTGTCCTTGGGATGTGAGCTACACATCTGAGGACTCAAATTATACAAGTGTATAATACCAGAAGCCTATCTTATTGTACATAAAGATTTAGATTATGACCTCATTAAATGCCTACCCTTTTGCTTTTTGGCTGTGTAAGGTTTTAGTTCCTTACTGCACTAGGAACTTAAAGATGAGCTGTATTGTGTGTAATGATAAACTATACCAGGTACAGCTGATATAACTGTAAGAGTTTATAACCAAACACTCCAGCTTGCTGAGAGCAGCAGAAATAATGCCCTGGACCAAACTCATACAGGGGTATTTGTGCAACAAATTGTGTTTGTCAAGTCTGCTGGATCTCTGACACAGTTTGGAAGACGAAAATAGGACAGCACTATCTGAACAGGTTTGGATTTTGCAAGCCATTTAGAAGAGATCTTTACATCACTGAAGAACAAGCAGTTGCGGCAATGTTGTTGGTGGTATAGCTATAGGGACACTCCTCTGGCACAGTAACTATAGGCAGGAATTATTCCTTACATCAGATCAAATCTATATGTGTGCACTGGAAAAATTCTGTCCAGATTGCACCTAGGCAACTTTTCTGACATACTTATTCCAGATACTGCTTATCTAATGAGTCTACTCAAATGTCTGGCCAGCAGCTGGCAAACACAGTTGCTATGTTTTACTAAAATGCAGCCACAGAATACTGGGAGAATATTCTTACATCCTGACAAATGTCAGTTTCTCTGCATCTTATCCTCAGTGTATTCAAAGTAAATGTATCTGTTTGTATGTTCCCATGCGGTGGAGTGCACAAGTTAATGAGAAACATTGTTCTTCATGCTATGGTAAATGGCATTAAGAAAATGCGTCTCAGGGACTACACCCTTTTCTACATATCCAAATATCTGACCATTTTTTCACATTACCTGAGCAGACCATAGAGGGATGCACCAAACTCTGCCCCAGAGAGTCCTGTAGATTTTACTAGCAGCTATAAAAATAGCAAATTTTTGTTGGGTGAACTGCATTCAAAGCCTTTCTTTACAAAATGGTATGTTTTGAGTGATTACAGAGATACAACAGCAAAACTGTGGAGATGTTCTTCTAACCCATGAAAATGACAATTATGTAGGCCTTTTGGAAAACAATGGGGACCCTGTAGCTAATTTTTTTTCCATGGAAATAATGATAATCCCGTGCCTGGACAAAATAGTATACTATTTCTATTAGCTTTCATATATTTTTAGTCTATAACCTTCTGTTGAATATGTTTTTCTGAGTAGATACTATGTGAACAAAGAAGAAAAGACTGTTTATTGCATCCAGACAAAAGGCAGCCTACCAGATTCTCTGAGCTAAGAAAGCACTTTGCCATGTAATTTCCCTCATCCCACAGACACCCCCTGCCTCCCCAGCCCCCAAATCATCTGACTTCTGAGCAGCTTTGTTCCTGGCAGCCGTGGATGCCTTGGTGGTACCTGCTGTATCTGACAGTTCCTTCCTGACTTCTTCAATCAATCAATGTCAAATCTGAAAGCACAACGACATGTGCTTTCTTTGGGCATCCAATCAGTCTGAAATGCTATGTTTGTGAAACAAGTAAAGCTCTTCAACATGAGGCCTGGGAAGATAGGAACATGTACAGGGTGTCATCAATTAATGAATTTTCCTGCATTCCTGCAGGTACAACATCATTTGTTAGAATGTCCATTTTCCTGAAAGCAGCTCCAGGGTTTAAAAATGAAATTAAATGCATTCTGACAACAAGATTGCTTACGACAATTTCTCTCTCCTTTCAATAATATGATCTTCATATTTCAGATCTGCATGACTATTTTAACAGCATAAACTGATTGAATTCTGTCTAGAAAGTGGGGGAAAGGGTATGCAGCTGAGCTACCCAAGGGCCCATTCCTACATCTAGAGTCTCCGAGCATGTATAAATGAGGAGAAAAACTTTTATCATTTGTGCTTTTAGGAAACCTTTTCCATTATAGAAATTGCTTGCCAAAGACCCGCTTCTTCTAGGAGATTCTTATTTATGAGCATGCTATGAAGGAAATCCTGAGCATTTAAGAGGGAATCACCAGGTCATTCCTTGTTAATACTCAAGTCTGCTTTGACTCACTTCAGGAGAAAACAAATGCGAATTCGAGGAAAAGCACTAGGCAGTGGTTTCCATTGTCTGGCAGCCTCTACCTCAGACTCATTCTGGTGAGTACATGTATAGAAAGAAGCTATAAACTCCTTCATGGGCCCCAAACTTCTTTGCAAGATGTCACTAAGATCTATGGAACTGAAAGCAAAATGAGGAACTCCTACTTCTTTGCACAAAGAACTATTATTTTTCACAGGAGTCTTTCCCAACTCCTCTTATCCTCTGGCTGAGAAGTGAAGCTTTTCCTTTTTGACTGCCTGCACTGTTACTCTGCAGTACTAGGAAGAGCAATTAGGTCCTGTCCACACAGAAACTTTTAACTGAACTGAAAATGGGTCAAAACCAATAGCTATACTTTGCAGTAGTCTTCCTATTTCAATGTTGAATTTGCAAACTGTTTTTAAAATTCATTTTGTTCTGGAAAATCCACAATTTAAAAACTGTGTGTGTTACAGGGTTAACCTGTGCATTGAACAGACACTTTATGGTGAGTGCAGGTCAGCTGAGGAGAAAAAACCCATACATTTATTTGATGTGTGCATTTCTGAATTCCAAGATCAGAGGTAATGAGAAGGATAAAAAAGGTTTTTTTCTTCTGGGACTGTAGAATTGGGAGCCTGGGACCTGGAAACAGATAACAAAATTGTTTTCAGATCATTTTGTTTTGCTTTAACCATAAGATGAAGGTTGCTTTACTGCCGAAGTTTGGTTCCTAATACATGTGATCTCTTTCCACGACTTGGTGTGCTGATGGTGAGAAGTAAGTACAGGCTTTCACTGAGATTTTTCCTCAAAGCCCTTGCTTAGCTAGACCTACTAATTTATCATTGGAGGTTTTCTGGATTGCTTTTATTCTCATGTTTAGTTAAGTATATTTATTTTCTATATTAAAATGCAAAGACCAATCTGGACAAAACTGCAGCAAAACAATTACAACTTCAAGGGGCAAGCCCTGAGCTCAGGACAGGTTCCTGTCAGTTGCAACAGCAGCAATTAGGCCCACTATAAAAGGCTTTATTCAGAGTTGATTAGAACCAGATCTTGGTGCCAATGGAATCACGGTCCTTTTGTGTGGGTGAAAAAAGAAAATTTGCTTTCAAGTCAAGTGGGAAAATTGTCTTCAGTGGGTTTTGTCCTGGGTCTATAGACTTTTGTTTTTGAAGCCTGGTGTTAAGGGTGAATCTTTCCTGTTATTTATTGCTTGTGAAAGGTCAAAGGTATAATGAGTCCTGCTATTTTATTTTTAAAATAAAGTCTATTATACAGAAATGTTTGAAACATTTAACTGTCATAAAATGTAGACATTATGAACTGCTAAATTCAGAACCGCTTAAGATCTTTTATGATCTGCCATCTGCATGGGCATGAGAGTAATTCCAGTTCTCTGTTAGTTGATGCTTCAGTGCTTGCCCTGTCAGGCTGTTCCTCCCTTCGAACAAAACCAGTGCAAGGAACAGCATTATTCTGACCAATCTCATCATGCCATTTGGTTTTTTTTCCACCATAGTCCTTGCAATACAGTTTCTCAGGTAACTGGCAAGAAAACAATAGTGTTTTAGATGTGAAAAAAAGATGAAGACTATACTTTAATTAGGTAAGATGTTTATGAACTTAACTCAGGAATGACTGACTACATCTTAGTCAATGCAGCTGTGATTCTCTTTAATTCTTTCTATGAAGCAAAAGATTTTCATAGCACCAAGTCTTATCACAGCTGGCTCTGAGCTCACCCAAGTCTTATCACAGCTGGCTCTGAGCTCACCCTTGGGAAACTTGCCCTACCTGCATGGACAAGCCCATACAAAAGATTGTTTCCTGGCTGTACCAGTCATGAGAATCACAGAATCACAGAATCGTTATGGTTGGAAAGGACCTCCAGGGTCATCAAGTCCAACCTTCTCCTAGCATCTCTCTAACCACTACACCATATCCTCTCTAACCACTACACCATATCCTCTCTAACCACTACACCATATCCTCTCTAACCACTACACCATATCCTCTCTAACCACTACACCATATCCTCTCTAACCACTACACCATATCCTCAAGCACTGCATCTATTCGTTCTTTACACACCTCCAGGGATGGTGACTCCACCACCTCTCTGGGCAGTCTATTCCAGTGCCTGACTTTCTTCTGCTAGGTCTTAGGAGATGCCTCCTTTTGAATCACTGTCTAGTTTTGCAAGACACTGGATCATCATTACTTATGGCAATATTATCAGAACCATCTCCCTACTTCTTACCTGTGGATGTGGCAGGAAAACCCTTCTCATGCTGTCTATAAAAAGAAAACTTCATTTCCAGTCCCCAGGATAGATCTTTCTCTTTATGGCATATCAAGGAGGGAAGATAAAAGCAGTCCATCTAGACATGAAAGGGAGCACAGGGAAGACAGAGCTTGCACCCTCCACAGTGTCCTGGGGGCTTGGTTGTCACAGGCCTGGCCATAGAAATGCAAAGCTTTCCAACTGACTCTTGGAGGAGAAAGACCATAAAAGAAGCAAATAGCTCTTCCCTTGCCAGTCTAGAAATACCTTCTGATCTTATTACCAAGGATTCAGGGATCACGTAACCAAAACCAAAGAGAAATGTTTGGTGCCTGAAAAATATGTACTTTTTTCTCAAGCTCCTTCCTGCCGTATGTAGTGGTATGGTTCATTAAAAAAACAGCTAAACAGGAAACCTACCTCTAATGACCTCATACATCTTTCATCCCTCACTCATAGACAGGAAAGAGGCGAACTACTACATGTCACTGCCTGCTCTTGTTCTAGATTTGCAGGTTCTGCTTTTGTGTATTCTCTCCTGCAAAAATTCTGAACATTGCCAGGGTAAGATGACGGCAAAAGCACAAATCTCAATCATCCACAGAATTATATTACTCTTTAAGACAGAAAAGCAGAAACTAGTCAGCTATTACCCCTCCCACATGGGCATAGGGCTTTATTACAGTAAACGACACCTACTGTGGTTCTATCCAGTTAGAGGCTGGAATGCTCTTTTAAAAAAGGGATCTTTTCAGGCACAAGAGCTGATACTCTCAGGCCCATCAAATTCCAGTACGAACTTACCATCACACCATAGGAGCCTGGATGATACACTGGCCTTAGTTTGAGAAGAATACAAATGGAACAACATGACTGTGAGAGTGCTAAAACAATACCCTTGCTCAGACTCCCATGGCACCAATCATTGTAACAGCTAGGCACTAGTGCTAAGCAAACATGAAAGAGAAATCTTTTGTTTATCTGACATGCAATTTTTCACTCTTGATAGGACAATAACCACATGGCAATTTATTGTGGCATTTAAAAAAAAATCTTAACTTCCCTGCCAATCAGAATTTGCACTGTCACTATTCATTGTATTTTAAAATTAAGCTGGATTGTTATGATTCATTTTTTGTAGTACTTAGAAAAACAGTTCCTAGGAAACTTAGTGATAACAGAGAGCTGTATGTGACAGAAAAATATAGCAACACCTGAAAGAATTCTGGTTAGATGAGGAAGTAAATGTAGTGAAAATGAAACTGAAGGCTTTGTTACTTATGTTAGGTACCGTTATCTCAAAAACCATGTATGCCTTTCATTTATAAAAGAATTTTTTGTCAAGTTCAGAGCAGCAGAGTGGACTTTGGTTGTTTCAAATTACAATCACTATTGTACAGGGCTCAGCAATAAATCCAAGAGTAAAGTGATTATCTCCTCACCTACAGAATATTACACTAACGCATTGAATGAATACATAGCAGATACTTGAGCTATTTGTACAGTATAAGGAAGAATTAATTTGGGGCAGACAATTTTAAAAAGAAATCCAGCATTCCAATATTGACTTCCCTGCTGTATCTCATTTACTCAGTTTGGCAGTGTAGACTTAGAATCATAGAATCATAGAATGTTTCAGGCTGGAAGGGACCTCCAGAGGTCATCTAGTCCAACCTCCCTACACAAGTAGGGACATCTACCTAGGTCAGGTTACTCAGAGCCTCATCAAGCCTGACCTTGAATGACTCCAGGGATGGGGCCTCCACCACCTCTCTGGGCAGCCCATTCCAGTGCTCTATTACCCGCATGCTAAAGAACTTTCTTCTAATATCCAACCTAAATCTATCTTTTCCTAGCTTAAAACCATTACTTCTTGTCCTATCACTACAAACCCTTGTGAATAGACCTTCCTCTGCCTTCCTGTAGGCCCCCTTCAGGTACTGGAAGGTCAGTATAAGGTCCCCCGGAGCCTTCTCTTCTCCAGGCTAAACAACCCCAACTCCCTCAGCCTTTCTTCATAGGAGAGATGCTCCATTCTCCTGGTCATTCTGGTGGCTCTCCTCTCTCCAGTACGTCCACATCCTTCTTATGCTGGGGGCTCCAGAACTGGACGCAATACTCCAGGTGAGGTCTCAGCAGGGCAGAATAGAGGGGCAGAATCACCTCTCTTGATCTGCTGGTCACAGTTCTCTCACTTTGAATTTGCACTAGCCTCTGCACAAAGTCACTTCATTAGCTAACCCTGTTACATCATTTTTAGCTGCACCTGATAAAGATTCCAGCAAGGTGATTTTCACAAGAGCATTGACATGGTGATTCATCAAGTGGCAAGAATAAATGGGTAAGGTGAACAAATGTAACTCAGAACTCAGGGGGAATATTTCTGTACCATGACCCAGAAATTCCAGTTTATGATTATGTGGTTTTATGTTACCCATTACTGACATCTTGAAGCTCATTAATTTCCATGTGGCCTCCTTTTTTGAAGAGCATTTTAGTAGAAATCATATTTGATCTAAAATTTGTATTTCTCTCTCAGGGCATAGAATTCAAAAACTGCAGGGATTCAGCTGAATCTCTGAACAAAGATTGTTGCTGGATTTTATCATAATGTTGATAATGACACTGACAGGAGGTAAAAATCAACTAACTAATGAAGAAATTGATCTTAGAAGAATTGTTAGCTTGCCTCCTGAGGAAGCATACATATCTAAAAATCTAAACAGGTTAATATCTCTAACTCTGTCCTGAAAAAAGAAAGACCTCAGAAAAGTGCTTTTTTGCTATGAAAAGAGTACAGGGTTACTAATAGAATGAGAAATAGAAAAGCAAGTCTGTACACAGCAAAACAGCAACAGAGAAAAAGAGCATGGAAAACGGTCTCAAATATTGGTATAGACACAAGCAGGTAAATCATAATGTGGCTTTGAGGAGAGAGACACTGGGAATTAAGGAGATATGAAAGGATGGATTAAAATCAGGATTTGGAAGGAAATAAAAAGTGGCAATGAAGACCATGAAAAGGACAATGGGAGAAGGAAAACACACTCAATATGTAAGCTATAAAGAACCATATTCTAGAGAGGTATTATTTATCCCACAAGTACTTAGCCATTTTGGAGAATTATTTTCCTTACCTATCAAAGGATTGTGAGCTATAGGTAACAAAAGAAAAGAAGACTTGAAAAGCAATTTAATATCAAACTTCAAAAATTCAATACTGGCTCACTAAAATACACCTGAAACTCAATGCATGCAATATGTCCTTGGAAACTTGAATCAGAAGAAAATCTTTCTACTTTCTGAAAAAAGAGTATTTTTATTACTATGTAAGGATTACATTATATTAAAACCCAGGAACTCAATATAGTATTTAGGTCTCATAGAGTTTCTCTCTGTTTGGGAATAGTCTGTGCTTCCAAGACTTTGGAATTGTGAGCCCTAGGGCTGGTGTGCAGAGATACTTATGCTTCTATTCCTTCCACTTTTCAAAGGAGAAATGGATAAGCCAGTTGGAAATTTCTAAGAAACGTAAGACTAGCAACATTTATAACTCCAAGAGATGAAGTTTAAAAGACAGCAATCTGCTGTCTAACACTTTCTCCCCAGAATGAGGCAAAATGTCATATGCATAAGATGACCCTTGGAGCCTTCATATTAACAGGTGGAAACTGGCCAGAAATTTTCCTGTAGGACAATAGCTGAATTGCTTCCATTTAATTTATTCCCATTCATTAATTTGGGGATTTGTTATGGCTCCTGTTTGCTGATAATTGTCTTCTCTAGTACCTGTTTTTGTTTCCTTACTATTTATTTATTATGAAAGGAAAAGAAGCAGTCATTCCTTCCAAGAGTCCTGTCTTGCCATTAGTCTATAAAAAGTGTATGAGAAAAGCCAAAGCAGTGCTTTCATAAGTAACTCAAAATGGATTCTATTAACCTCAAAAATGAGCAGTTGCCTAAAGAAGGTCATAAGCTAATTACTTACCTTATTGTGCATTGCAGAAATTACAAGAACCACAGCAGAAACAATACTAGATAATAACTTTAATATTCCACAAGATCACAAAAGAGTAATAAAAGACTTTCAGCTGTTAGTAATTGCAGGAATTTTAGGCAGTCTTTTAAGTGAATAAAAAAAATTATCTTTTTCATTATAAATAAATAATTTTAGGTAGCCAAAGTCCTACTAAATACAAAATACCACCAGTGAAAGGCAGAAGTCTTCCTTTCAATGCCTGAAGTAACCAACTTCTATCCTTCACTTTTTCCAGAGGTTGCACTTATACTAGATATCGACACTGCCTGCACTTCAAGAGCAGTTGGGGTCCAGGGCTTTTCAAGCTGTTGCATCTCAGAGAAGATCCTTGTCTATGTCTCTTTCATCTTCTCTGCTGCTGTGCAGACTGCTCACTTCCTCCTATAGCTCCTCCATTCAGAGGCATATCTCCTTTAAGACAGCGCATCTCCTGAAGGACAGAGAACCATCTCTCCTGGTGTCAGAGAGACTGCAGACACTCACTACAGCCTGGGGCTTGGAAGGATGCTTCCATCATCTGAAGCTCTGACTTTGTCAAAACCTCTGCCCTGGCAGGGACAGATGCTGTGACACTTGCTGGGGAAACTGCCCAGTGACCCTGATCTGACATTGTTTACACTGGTACAAATTCAGCTGAGGCCTCCTTCTTTATGCCTTTCTGCATAAACTGCTACATCTGTTGGCTGTCTTTCTGAGTTGTGCTCTAGGCCTTGCTCTTATATAGGCTTCTCCCAAGTGCTGGCTTGACATCTCCCTAATCAGGGTGCGCCTGCAACAAAGGTTCCAGGCACTTTTACTCAAGATCAGCTCACCACACTTATCAGGAGCTGCTAGAGCTCCCTCATACCCACACCTTAGCTTGATTTGACTCTGAGGAGCAAAAAGTATAGTTCCAGAGAACTGAAGAGTGAGACTCCTATTGACTTCAAAGAGATAAAAAAATCTAAATCTTAGTAACATATGTTAATTCTTCATATGGTCATGGGAAAGAAAGTATTGTATAATTTCTCATCTGTGGGAACTGATGCTCTTCAGGCACTTTGATTGGAAACAATGAATAGGGTTATAAAAACTTGAGGAATGGAAAGACAAACCATGCCAGCTCTTTGCTAAGAGTCCACAGCATGTTTACCAATTTTTTTTTAGTTAAAAATCAGAAAAACACACTGGCTAAGACACAGCTGTATATTTTAAATAGTCATTTTTAGTACAAGTATCTTTAAAACCAAAACCATTTGAGTTACTGACAGATAGTGAGCAGTACATGGAAGCTGCAGAATAGTCATTTCTTCATTCCCCAGTAGCAGAGCAAACCCAGACCCAGACTAAAGCATACCAGTCACGGCTGCTTGGGGTTACTGGCAACTGCAATAAAAATATGTGTGACTGTACATCCTTAGACTCATGGACCAGACATAAATAAAATAACTCTTGCTTGCAAAGGAGAAAATCTAATGGTGGGGAAACCTCTGAATACAAATATGTAGTTGAAAAACCAACATCTTATCTCCATTCTGTAAGACTCTATTTAGCTGTTCCATATTTATTTATAACAGCCAGAAACAGACAGGCCCAGTGCCCAGTGCAAGGGCTGAATACAGCCTCTTTATAGAGGAAAAGATGCTTTTCCATTACCAGGGCAGCAGGACAAATTCATCTTAGAGCCTCCAAAATTTTAACACTACTTGCTTGTATAAAATTAGGCAAAAGTAGTGGGGAAAAGGTTTGTACCATAAGGAGGACTAATTAAGCTACTACTTCCATGATAATTTCAGGTAGACTGAGGAATACTTAAATCACATTAAGAATCTCTGCTTTGCTTTTTTTGCTGTACATTCTTTCAGTCAATACATCAGCTTCAAGCTTAAGAACTGGAAAAGAAATAAAATACACTTTTTAGAAATTACAAAATCTGTAGGGTGTGAGATGCTTTAAGAATAGCATACACAAGACATGGAAATATGCAACTTTGTATGGTAACATTATGCAGAATTATACACTGTGCTAAAAGCTCTAAATGGTGTGAATTACGTTGTTACTATACAGAAAAAATTCATTTGATAATCTTACAGAGTATTCACTAATTTAAGATGATTAAGTTGCTGAGTGCAAAGCAATTAGTGAAAATATTCCATATGCAACTTGCTTTCCGCAGCCAGCAAGTAAATTGGTGGTATTAATCCTTTCAAATATAGCTGCATTTATTATATATAAATTCTAGTTTTTGAAGGAATGTACTACATTATCATATATACTCACCATATATCTTGTATGCTACAATCCATAAGACATATTTAGGGATTTATAAGAACTAATGTTAATATTTCCCTTGAATTAGAATTGTGTAACTTATTGCACATGTCTTCATAGAGAAAATTTTAAGAGAGCTCAAATACTGGCTTTACTTCAAAAGTAACCAGAAATTCAGTTTTTATCCTTGCTTACTTTTCTGTGTTCAAGTGCCAGAAATATCAGGGTAGAACACG
>VZZY01016466.1:0-44694 GCA_013400335.1 Eurystomus gularis
GGGAATGTGAACCTCAAGGGCAGTCTTAACTACAGTGACCATGAAATGGTGGAAGTCCAGACTCTTAGGGCAGTGAGGAAGGCACTACCCTGGACTTCAGGAGAGCAAACTTTGGCCTCTTCAGGGATCTGCTTGGTGGACTACTATGGCATAAAACCCTGGATGGAAGAGGGGCCCAAGAAAGCTTGTTAATATTCAAGGATCACATCCTCCAAGCTCAAGAGTGAGACATCCCAACAAAGAGGAAGTTGGGCAAAAATGTTAGGAGGCCTGCTTGGATGAACAAGGAGCTCCTGGACAAAATCAAACACAAAAAAGGAAGCCTACAGAGAGTGGAAGCAAGGACAAGTAGCCTGAGAGGAATACAGAGAAATTATCCAAGCAGACAGGGATCAGGTTAGGAAAGCTAAAGCCCTGGTAGAATTAAATCTGGCCAGGGACATTAAGGGCAATAAGAAAAACTTCTATAGGTATGTGAGTGAGAAAAGGAAGACTACGGAAAACGTGGGCTCCTTCCAGAAGGAAACAGGAGACCTGGTTATCCAGGACATGGAGAAGGCTGAGGTACTCAGTGACTTTTTTGTATCACTGTTCACCATCAAGTGCTCCAGCCACACTGTGAAAGTAACAGGAGGGAAAGACAGGGACTGGGAGAACGAAAAATCACCCACTGTAAGAAAAAGCCAGGTTCAAGACCATTTAAAGGATGTGGAGGTGCACAATTTCATGGAACCTGATGAGATGCATCTGCAGGTCCTGAGGGAACTGGTAGATGAAGTTGCTAAGCCACTATCCATCATATTTGAAAAGTCATGGCAGTTTGGTGAAGTTCCCACTGACTGAAAAAGGGGAAATACAACTCCCATTTTTAACAAGGGAAAAAAGGAAGGCCCAGGAAACTAGAGGCCAGTCAGTCCCACCTCTGTGCATGGCGAGATCACAGAGCAGAAACTCCTGAACGCTGTGCTAAGGCACATGGAAAATAAGGAGGTGGTTGGTGACAGCCAACATGGCTTTATTAAGGGCCAGTCATGCCTGATGAATTTGGTGGCCTTCTACAACAGGGTTACAATGTTGGTGGATAAGGGAAGACCAATTGACATTATCTACTTGAACTTGTGCAGGGCATCTGACACTGTTCTACACGGCATCCTTGTCTCTAAATTGGAGAGATAAGGTTTTGATGGATGGACTGCTCAGTGCATAAAGAGAGCCTGGATGGTCACACTCAAAGAGTTGTGGTCAGGGGCTTGATGTGCAAGCAGAGAGCAGTGACAAGTTGTGTTCCCCAGTCATCGGCAGTGGGACCAGTGCTGTTTAATGTCTTTGTTGACGACATGTACAGTAGGATCAAGTGCACCCTCAGCAAGTCTGTGGATGACACCAAGCTGTGTGGTGTGGTCAACACGCTGGAGGAAAGGGATACTATCCAGAGGGACCTTGTTAGGCTTGAGAAGTGGGCCTGTGTGAACCTCATGAAGTTCAACGAGACCAAGGTGCAAGATCCTACACATGGTTTGGGGCAATCCCATGACTAAGTACAGCCTGGGTGGAGAATGGTTTTAGAGCAGCCCTGAGGAGAGGGACTTGGGGGTGGTGTTGGAAGCTCAACATGAACTGACAATGGGCACTTGTAGCCCAGGAAGGCAGTTGTGTCCTGCGCTGCATCAAAAGAAGTGTGGCCACCATGCTGAAGGAGGTGATTCTCCTCCTCTATTCTGCTCTTGTGAGACCTCACCTGGAGTATTGCCTTCAGCTCTGGGGCCCCCAACATAAGAATGACATGGACCTGTTGGAGTGAGTCCAGAGGAGGGTCGCAAAGATGATAAGTCTGGAACACCTTTCCTATGAAGACAGGCTGAGAGAGTTGGGATTGTTCCCGCTGGAGAAGAGAAGGCTCTGGGGAGACTTTATAGCAGCCTTCCAGTACCTAAAGGAGACCTACAAGAAAGCTGGAGAAGGGCTTTTTACAAGGGCATGTAGTGACTGCACAAGGGTTAATGGCTTTAAACTGAAAGAGGGTAGATTTAGATTTGATGTAATGAAGGAGTTTTTCACTGTGAGGGTGGTGAGGCACTGGAACAGGTTGTCCAGAGAGGCCGTGGGTGCCTCATCCATGGGAATGTTCAAGGTCAGGTTGAATGAAGCTTTGAGCAACCTGGTCTAGTGGAAGGTGTCTCTGGCCATGGCAGGGGGTTGGAACTAGGTGATCTTTAAGGTCCCTTCCACCCCAAACCCTTCTATGATTCCCCAGTAATCAGAATCATTGACCGTATCTTGGGAAGGAAGAGATTGGAATAGCAACCCAACCTAAATCTCTTAGTAATCAATTATTTTGGAGCAAGTAAGTGATTGATTTATGATTATTTTTAAACTGTGTGTATTTATTTATATATTATTATATTAAGGTATAATAAATATTACAGTATATATTTCTACATTATAATTTAGTTATATGTATTTGAGAGCCACCTTATCCGAATGTAAATTAAGCTGGTATTTTATACAGACATAATGAGTATTAGAATTATTCCTCTGAGACTTGTTCTTCTCCAGTGTAGATTTCATGCCTATAAAGGTGCATGATTATGTCTGATGTTCATAGAAAAGTGGGTAAGAAACATAGAAAATGCTACCAAGAGTTCCTGAGAAGTCCTTGGTGCATCCCCTTGTCCCCACTATACTTACATGATTCCTCATAAGTGCTTGTCTGTTCTTAAACCAATTCTTCTATTGTAAATTTGCATCTTTAATATTGTGTTAGTAATTTGCAGTTGCAGTGATGCTAATCACTATTAAAAAAAATGCTTACAAAAAAAGACTTTTTTCTTGTAGCATCATGGGTCACGTGGTATTTATTTTGTGGGGATGTAAAAGGTTTTTCTACCAAGTGTGAGTTAAAAGTTAACAAATTAAAGTCTGACTGAGATATAATTCTCACCAAAGGTATCGGATGGCTCAAAAGGCTGGAAAGATCTTGGAAGAGCAAGGAATGAGACAAGAAATACAAAACAGACCAGAACTTTCACCCTCAAACTGAAATCCACATATCATTTTTAATTATTTTTTTTTCCCCAAGAGAACATTTTTCTTTACTCACATGTTCATTGCAGTGCCTGGCATTTAAGCTTGCAATGACAATGCCTTTTCCATGTACCAAAGTGCTTGAACTAAAATTAAGCCTAGGTTCTAGGAGTTAAGATAAGCAACTGTACTGCTTTGCAGATGTGACTAATTGTGTGACCCCCGACTATAGCACCATTTTGAGAGTGTGAATTGATTCCATAAAGCTTCTCCCATTTTCCCTCATAAAAGCTGTCAATGGAAGAAACATCTTAGGGCCTATGACAGCCAGGGAGCAGTGTATGATATATCATGACCATTGGACAAGTTTGCTCTGAGCCTAGCCCACAAACCTTAAATTATCTGGTAGGTATCCAAATAGTGGCATCTTTCTTAGATAACCATAGTCAATGAGCCCATCCTCATCAATGAGCCACTCCTACCAGAGAAAACACTTCCGTTACAATGGAGAAGAGCTAAAGTCTTAGTCATACACCCCTGCTACAGGTCAAACACATCACCCTGAATTTGTGGTGCAATGAGAGTGACAGCTGGGGAAAGCAATTCATTAAAGACAATTGCATTATACCTAAGAACAGTTGTCCAAAATAAACAATTCAGTGCAGAAAGAAAAGAATCTGAAATAGGGTTGGAACAGGTTGTCTTTTTCAGTGTTTTCAAGTGTTGATATTATTTGTAGCACCACTTTAGGAAGTCTACAGTGCTCTGGCTAAGCACCAGTTCTGGCTTGTTACCCATCTTATCCTCTGCAGCACTGGGGGAGACACTGGTTCTCCAAGCACCACCTTACCTCCATCTTTTACCTGGGGGGCAGGTGGAGTGCCTGGGGACTTGATACTGCTCCTGCAGAGTCCATTTTAGTGACACAGAGAACTGGAGACATATCTAACCCTATTGGCTTTAAATTTTCACATTTTGTGCCATCTGCACAACAAGAGGAAAGGCAAATTAAGAATCCCTCACTTCCAGTCCTTGAATGGGGATCCCAAGGTCACGCAACAGTATACTGTTTATTAACCTGGGTGGGTGATAATGATATAGGCTGACTCTAGTGTCATAAGTATTTTATTTGATGTGTTTTTTAAAAGAGTGAGAGACAGTAGATTTAGTACTCTAACCTAACTGTATGGTAGCATATACAATGCATTATGCATTTAGTTGTTTCCACATACCTCCAGCATTTCATAAAGTGACGGCAGATGTTGAGAATCTCTGCTGGATTGCAAAATACTAATATGCAGCATTTGGGTACTGGAGGAAATTACACTATGTTTAAATTCCAGAGTTCCTTTTACACAGTCATACAACAGCATGACAAATTGTGTATAACACATGACAAATTGTGTACCGATCTCTACCAAGTAGACTCTGCTCCACAAAATATGCATGACACCAACACTGGAAAGGGAGGGGTGGTCTTGGTATTTTAAGTATCACCTGCTCTTCCTCCCTCCTACATGGATCAGAAATCTGGTTGTGGTATAATTAACTCATGTTTTCTTGCTTCTTGGCTAAAATAACTATATCCCTTTGAATAGTCATATGATAAATCTATTGTTAACTTTTCCGTTGCCTTTCTGAAGTAATTTGGCTGATGTGCAGAGCTGAACTTCCAGCCAAGTCTGAAAGGCTTTTTTCCCAGTTTAGAGAATGCAACTGTTCCCTATGTGCAGCAATAGTTTTCCCTTAGAAGAGGGTAAAATGACTCTATTAGAATAGCTTCTGGTTTTCATATACCTCTCTTGGGTACTTTTACACAGAAAGTGGCCACACTGAAGTACTTATGAAAGAGAAAACCTTTTATCTGTTTTGAAGCAGGCACAGCGTGCATTAGGTAGGTCTGGATGCCTGTGCTTTCTCTGCCTTGGCCGTGCCCTCCTCTGTAGGAAAGGACAGTGTTGGACACTGTTAGAGGCATACCTGCCTCGTTGTTATGTCTGTACCAGCTTTGATCATCAGCCTCTGAAGATGAAAATCTAGTTGCTGTCAACTACGGCAGTTACTCTTTGCTAATTGCCGGGCTGGATTGCATCAGGACGCTGCCTCATGCAAGTGGGAAAGAGGCAGGCTGGGCACATAAGGAATGGCTTTGCCCCCGTCTGCTGTGGTGCTCTGTGACAACACGATGGCAGATAGATGTTGGGGATGAGCCAGCGGCATTAAGGCAGCAAGCAAGAGGCTGCATGCCGCATCCAGCTCAAGCTGTTGTGTCAGTCTGGTCTGCAAGACACTGTCTTGGTACCACCAGGCATGGTGCATGTGCAGCTGGCTGCCAAGGGGCAGGGTTATCTTAGAAACTGCAAGGCTGGTGCAGTGACGATTGTAATATTTTCCCATAAATATTCCTTAAACATAAATGGTAGTGATGAAATCATAAAAGTAATTGGCTCTTGTAACTGCTTCTTTGAAAACAAATTACACCTAAAACTATGTAGAGATGTCCTTCTTTTCCAGAATATTATTGAAAATTAATAGACCGTCTGAGTCTGCAGTATCATAAAGTCTGTATCCATTTTTTCACATACCTGAAGATTCATCTCCAGCAGCTCTCCATCTGTTTGCAGGCTGCTTTCTAAACCAGTGTGATGCCTCAGGTGCAGAAGAGAGGCACAATAATTAACAATGTGGCCTACAGCATCTTGGGGAGCAATTAATTTTAGTGAATGGATGGGGGAGGAAGAAGAGGGAAGGTAAGCTTTGCGCATTTGTCTGCTCATGCGTGCACAGCTGTGCATATTGGATAGATGTATGTACCTATACGTATTTATCTCCCAAGAAGATTATTTTCAGTATTTAGGCTTTCACTGTTTTGCAGTGACTATTGTGCACAGAAACTACTTGAAAAAGACAGTGCCATCTGCACTGAGGAGATTAGGAGGTGTCAAGGAATATTCTTTTTCACTTCTCACATGCGTCACCTGCTTCTCTCCATCCCATCCCTGGAAAAAAAGCCAAAACAAAACAAACAACTTTTAAGCTGTGAAAACAGTTTTAAAGCTGGTCTCTGATGTATAGAAACCTGTGAGACAGAACCATGACAGCTACATACTGTCAAAGGAGTATGACTGCATTAAAAAAACATAAAAACCTGATACAAGGACAACCCAACCCAAGAACAAGGAAATGTATGATGCGGCACTAGCATGCGGGGTACTTTTTTCATACAGATCTATTACAAACACTGATTGGAGAATACTGAATTTATATATAGGAAGACCATTTCACTGATTTATACATCGATTATAGTGTTTATAGACAGCACTGAAAATTAAAGATCTGTACATCTACAGAGAGGTTAACAGTGAAAACCATATGATCAATTAGACTTTTTTCCCCAAAAAAATTTAGGTCTTGAAATTAGAAAACTAAATCCATTTATAAGTTCTTAAATTCAAGTGGCCTTATTCAAGATGTGCTGAGCAACTACTGCATCTGCTGTCTTCTGTTACTAAGACTGGCTCTGTTTCTGAAAAGCAGCTGTTAGGAAGGAGATCCTGTAGGATCCCCTCTGACGTGTCTGGCTAGCAAACAGCCAAGCATGACTGCAGTACCTACATGCCATATGAGTACAGCTGGAGATACAGAGAAGTAGTGCTGAGCTTTCTGCCTGGCTTTGTAATCTTTGGGGAGGGATCCAGCAGAGATGCTGAGGGACAAACCACACCACATGCTAATTAAGTACTTCTCTGCTCTGACAGATGTGACTGCTTAACTTTTGGGTGCCATACAGGCAAACTAGGTATTTCAAAACTGATTCAAGTGCTTGGTCAGATTTGGCAAATGGTTGTATTAATAAAGGGCACCTGAAAGCTTAATTGTTAAGTGCAGATAAGGTGTTTTCTAAACCTTCTGCAGTTTTTTAATTGCACAAGTGTGTGTGCTGCAGAGAGAAAAAAGAGTGCTCTGCTGGAAAGCTAGTAGTGCATTCATCCCTTCAGAGAAAAAACTCATTTGCCCTTTTTATGTCTGCTTATTCAAATGATTAAATAAATTAAACCCAAGGAAATGTTCTGCTCTGAACCACTCTCAAATGTTTTCAGGCAGTAAAATAAATGAGAATCAGTAATCTAATGCAAAACTGATTTGAGTATGTTTACATGTTATTAGGAAGCTAAAAGGTTTATTCATGCCTTTGGTTCTGAGCTGATGTAAAAATATATACTCTGCCTGTAGAAACAGTTGCATGTTGAGGCTGCAGTTGGCTGGATGCTCTCTGTGCAAGAGAAAAAAAGTACTCAAGCAGTTGTCTTTTTCTCCTCCAAATGTGCAGGCTATGACGGCAGGGAAGACTGCAGACTGTCTTCCAGGATGTAAAAGCTGTCATTTGTGCATCAAACAGAGGACTGTGCTGTAAAGGTAGAAGTATTTTCTATAAGGAAATGACATGCTAAGAACATAAACTTCTCTGGAATATGATGAGCAGATTATGTTAATATCTGCATATCAACTTTGCCCTCTTGATTTGCTTCATACTATATCAATTATACTGTCACTTTTCAAACTGCTGCCTGTAAGTAGTATTGTTATCTATAACCAAGGGTTGGAAAATTTAAATTTGATTGCTTGCCTACCAGGAAGCAACAAGAAGGGGGGGAGGGTGCGTGGGAGGGGGGAAGACATTTCACCACATCTTGTAAAGAAATGGAATTCCATCTATTTTCAGTGCTAAATACAATTAAAAAAATTCAGAAATTCCCATGTAGTATTCTGGTTTTGACAACATAAAAAATTGCAATGTGAAATATAATTTTTATGATATTGCATAGAAGTATAAATACATATCACAAGGACGTTTCTATATAAAAAAAGAAAACCAGAATGATTTACTTTGCCAAAATGCAAAATGCAACATTCCACTCTCACAATAGCTTACTCAAAACCAATTTTATATGGGGAAATTTCATCAAAATCAACACGTTCCCATGAATTTTCTCATACCACTCAAGCTGCTAACTCCAGTGAAAGCTGTTCAGTGTAAAAATTTTCAACCCGTCATAGGTTCCACAGGCATATTTTGGTTTAAAATACGGGTTTTTACATCCTAGTTTGTATTACTTCTTTTTTGCCCGGTGAATGGAAATGAATTTATGACCTGAAAAAGAAAGCAAATGGTAGTAGAGAGCTCTTCCATAATGAAGAACAGAGTGTAGAGCAGACAAAGTAAGTCCCAGTATATGAGTTTTGCACAGCTGTAACTTCTGTAATTCAGTGGTATTTCTTTAATTTCTTCCAGTTCTTGATCAATGGCTACTGAAAGTAAAAGATGAGATGCTTTTAACTCATACTTTTAAAAGTATGAGACAATCTGCAGTCTTCCCTGCTGTCACAGCCTAGACATTTCGAGGAGGAAAAGGCAAAAGCTCAAGTTAGCAGAACTACTCTTTCTCTTTGATATCAACAGGGTTTAATGTTATTGCCTGAAAGAATATCAGTCTTTTATATTCCAAGAAAAGTTTCCCCAGTGCTAAGCATTCACTTGCATGGTTAAAGGCAGTCTAGGTACTGACCTTCTGATGTTAAAGGTAACACAGAAAGAGCTATATAAATTACACCAGTGAGTACAGAGTAAGCGAGAAGAAAAGGTATGGTGGGAGTGATATCCTCAGATTTACTAGAAAAAAATGCTTACTGGGAAGAGCTTACCATCATTAGTAATTAACGAAGAATCTAACAAGGAAAACAGTACAAAGGTGGCTGTTGAAAAATTAACATTTGAAGATAAGGGAGAATAATATGGAAAGAAATGTCCTAGGCACAAATTCTGTGCTGCCAGAGAGCACAGTTGGAGTCTCTGCCCTTCCTGATTAGCTGCAATCTACCTAAACAGGGAAATGACGCCAGGACAAGGCACATTCCTCCTGAGAGGTGAAACTGGTGTGTCTGTTTTCACACATCTCTGCATGTCACCTGAAGACATAACGGAAAAAAAAAGCCAAACCAACAAACAGATGGGAGGAAGAATTCTCGTGGTCAAAAACTGTGATTTTATTTCATTGAAATGATATGAGTTCAGGGAATTCCAAGGCTGTTTGGTCCTGCAATAACAAGGCATAGAAGGAGCAATCTGGTAGCAATACTGGAAATACTCATAAATTATTTTGAACATGCTCTCTTGAAATGTTCTTGGTTTCAGAGAGAACTGGCTCCTTAGACCTGCGTAATGACGAGCCTCGCCTAGAGCAGAAAGAGAACAGGAGGCAATCAGATGAATTATAAAACAGGATTCAAAGTGCAGTGGTGAGGGAGAGGGCATTTTTTCAGTGCTTGTCTCTTTCCTGCTGCTGGCAGTCCATGATATGGTAAAGCTACCATATACCAAGCAAAAATAGAAGCAAAAGAATATTAATGAGATGATAAATTCTTTCTCCTCCCTATTTACTGTCAATAAGAAACCATTTTGTTTACACCTCTAAGAATGGCTAGCAGTTACTGTATTCCCTGTCTCCTGACCTACAGTTGTTCCTTAACCAAGCTATGCATTTTTTAGCTCATTTAATCTTTCCTTTGAAGTCATTCCCTCCAGCTCTTTGCCATTTGTCTTGCTTTTGTCCTTCCCATTCAGCCTGGCATGAATATAGCCAGATAGGGGTATATTTGGTGTCTGCTTTCAGGAATATGCTATCAGGAAGGACCACACAACCCTTTCCATCTCCCAGGTCACCTTGGTAAGCTCATGGGGCCGCTGGTGGCCCTGGTGCCTCCCTGCTCCCTAACTCTGTTTTACAGACTGCACACTGCTGAGAGTCTAAGAGAAGAGCTGCAAATTGCACTGGCTGTTAGTTTTGGTTTATTTTTTGTTTTTACTGAATATCACAACCCAAGTTCTGATCCTTCTTCCTGTGTGTACTCCTTACATCTTTTTCAGCGTTGCTACTTTTCTTTCTCCTACAGAATATGCTGCAGTATATGATTCATCAGATACACTCTTCTGCATTTTTCCAATATGTATCTCCTTCAATGTTTCTAAGCAGTGTCACCAGGTTCCTTAGTGCATTGCCTTAGGTATTTGTGTTTCTTCTTGGTGGGCTCCTCCCATGAACAATGAAATTGATTACTGTCTGGATTTTATGACTTTTATGTCAAGTTACATAATGATCCCTACATTGCAAACAGCAAATTTTGGCTGAGTTTGCTGCTCTTTTTCAAATTCCCAAGACACTCTTCAGAGCTTTAGTCAAGAAGACAGGCTATGTGGTTTCTCAAAAGGTTTCCCTGCTATGCTCCTTGTTGGGATCTGAGGTTAATTAACAATTGTTTCCTCACTTGTTCACCTTCAGTGATGCTTGAACAGTTCTGCAGCCTTGAAAGTGAGACTGTAAATAATGGAAATCTCTCAGGTCAATTTTTAAAAGTAGGGATTGCCAGTCAAAAATATTATTATTCTTTGTCAAATTAACACCCTCCACCCCCCCTCATTTTCCCGAATGTGAAGACAGTATCAAAAGGAATGGTAGTGGAAATACCATTTCAGGTGTCTCGGTGTGAGATTACAGGTAAAAAAAGCATGGTACTCTATGTCCAAACCAATGAACACATGAATATTTCAGAATGTTTCAAACGCCTTATTAGAACCCAAGTCTTATATTTATATCCTGTTCCATCAACCGTGTAGTTCATAGTTCTGCCAAAAAAGCTATCAAGATGCTATGCATTATTTATTAATTAATGTTTCATGATTCATACAATGTATTCATCTGGATCTTTGTTTGCTTGATTCTCTAATGTGCTTGCTGCTGATTTCCTGTACAGTAACACTTGGATAAACTTGGATTTTGTTCTGAACATTCTTGCTACTTTGGGAGGTCTCTTTGCTTGCTACTGTGGTAGCTCCTTGTTTCACCACGATTTTGAAAAAAGCCAGTTAAATCGTTCTGCAAATGCTAATTCTGTAATCCCTCATCATGGATACAATATCAGTCTACTGATTCTGAAACATACAATGAGAGCGTAGATCAAGAGGAAAAGCCATCACAATTAGTGATGTCCATGGACAGCCAGAAGACTGATAAAGCTCAGATTAGAAAATCATTCACTACAGAGATACGAAAATTTGAAGAAAAATCATATAGGTGAGAGTTAGAGAGTTTTCAGAGAAAAAATGGACACCCACCTGAATAGACAGTAAAGTAATCTTTTGCAGATATCAGAAGTTCCATGTGTAGAAAGAAAGGGTGTTTGTATGTGTATATAAGTGTATGCACACACATGCATACATACATACATGTATACATATTTGTGTGTGCATGTCTTCATCTTTAGACTTGTTAGTAATAAGGGAGTGTCCAGAAGAAAAATAAGTGTCAAAAGTCTTTGAATGAGAAAGAGGTGGGCCATATGGAGGTCAAATTAATCCTCTGAAAAGAATGCAATATGTATCAGCACTGAATGTGACCATATTACTTGAAGAAGAAAGGTGATAATTCATTATCACATAGATTAATGTGTGTGGGGATAGTGCACACACAAAGAAATAAACAAACAGGGAAATTAAGGTATGATAAAGGCAACCTGGAATAGAACTGAAATCAGAAGACCTCAACAGAAGATCAAGACTGGGAAGTTGGCATGCATTCTGTCATGGTACCATAACACAGATTAATTAGTC
The DNA here is from genome assembly GCA_013400335.1 of Eurystomus gularis. Classification (NCBI taxonomy): domain Eukaryota; kingdom Metazoa; phylum Chordata; class Aves; order Coraciiformes; family Coraciidae; genus Eurystomus; species Eurystomus gularis. The sequence continues at coordinate 11,690 of VZZY01016466.1, forward strand.
GTTATAATATGAAAACTGGTAAAAAAATAGAGATAAAACCTGAGACATTATAGAAACACTGCCTGTGTACCTCATCTTTTATAACCAGGCCTCTTCCAAGGGTGGGATTAAGACACCAGAGGTTCAGTATCTGTGTGTGAGAAAGCACAATAAGAGATTAAACTTTCCTTCCTGATGGAGGAAATACAGTCAACCCAGCCTAAGGGCTGGGGCATCTGTAAGGTCATTAAGGACATTCATCAGTTGCCCACAGATAGCTCTGAAGGCCCTCTGAGATGCCTGAAGGTCCCCTAGACATCTGGCTGGGGCTGGCCAGTGTCAGAGAAGTGCAGGAGGCATTCTGTACTCCCTGGAGCATGAGGTCAGGCCTGGGGGCTCCACAGCACCCAAACAACATTAGGTGCCTATATTTAGGCACCTGAGTCCTGGGCAGGTGTCCAAATGAGCTCTTCCTAAAGATCGCCTTAGCATCCGCTAACTAAAAATAGAGTTTAGGCATTTGCATGTGAATACTTAAACGTAAATGTCTTCACATCAAACTGAATCCCTCCCTTGATGTCAAATGTGTAACTCAATATGAATTATCAAGACAAGACAGAAAAAGATATGACTGCATCCAAAGTAATTCTGTTTCATTTTGTACGTTTTTTCTTTGTTCAGATACCTGCAATTAATTGCCTCCAATTAATTAGCTTCATCAATGTTCTTTTTCAGACTTGGAGCAAGCAAAGATAACTAAGCAACTGCTTGATATCATCTCTTGTTCTGCACCTGGTATTATGTGCAATGCTGTGTCATGGACGAGCAGATCTTGTGATACATCTGTCGTGTCGGGATGTCACAGAGTCCAGTTTTTTGAGAAGTGGGGCGCACAGCTAAGTGGAAAGGATAAATAAGGGAATAGCTCCACTGCTGCTAGAAAATTAGCTATTCTGATAGTCCCTGATCATGCTGTGCTGGAGCCATATATTCTACATGTCTATAGCTATACCTTGTATAACTACAGAGATGAGTTTTCTTATAATAGTGACAATGAGGCTGATTAATGTAATGCCAGTCAGAAACCAGTCTATTTCTGTAACTCTGAGATAGAGCCTTTTTAAATAAAATGAGCCCTGCTTCTGGCTGAATACTGCTAAGTCTCAAGAAATATGTAAGGTTTTGTGAACTTACAGGATAATCCATCCTTTCTCCCTGTCTTCCTATCACTTATTCCCCATCTGCCCCTCAGTTTTGCTGTTTCTGTGTGCCTTGTCCTTTCTTTCCGTATCTAGCTTGAAGGATGCTGTCCTCATTCATCTCTGACCTGACCTGCCACCTTTATTTTTGCTGTGATGCCACTGTCTTTATCCTCTTTGGCCAGTCAACTCTTGCATAGTGAAACATCCCAAGATTTTAAAACAGCTCACCAGGTGTTAACTGTAGATATGCTGGGGCCTGTGATTTTGAAAGGACACTGCAGTAAAAAGGATTAATGAAAACCTGTTACATATGGAAAAGACTTTTCCTATCTAGCAACAGAGGCAAAATTCACTCAAAAGCAGAGGGTCAGTGCCAGTAGAATAAGTCTTCTAATCATAGCTTGAGAAACTAAGATAAAGATTTGTGGTGGCTTTCTACACAGGTATACATTTTATCAGGGGAGAACAAGACTAGACAGGTCTCCTCTAGTGTGGTCAGGGCTGATGGGACATGAGACAATGCTGCCCAAGAGGCTGGATCACTACATTTGCTTACTGGCAAACCAATGTGCTCAGCTCTGATGTGCAAACTGTGTTGCACACAAGCACGTGGCTTTCAGCATGTGGCTGATGTCAAGGCAGCTGACTGCAGAGAGATGGAGTTTGACTTTCTCTGCATTTACTTAGACAGATGTACCAAAATACCAGATAGAGATACCAAAAATCATATCAACATATCAAATTTGGGACTTTCTCACTTAGTTTTTCTTTTTCATATCATATTTCCTGTAGTTTATTGAGCAGTTTAACTGAATATCTAATTATTCTGTTTGATTACACTGAAAAATACATGCATGCAGCTTTTTAAAACAGTGTCTTTTGTTCAAGGTGGATTGCTGCTGTCTCAAAAGCTCCCTTCCTTCCCTTTTTCCAGCTGCTTAAGATGGGGGCTTTGAAATTGAGGAAACGGACAACAGATCTACTAAGCAAAGAGGGAGCTTCAAAGGATATACAATTCTCTGAGCTTTGATGTTCTGTACTGGTGATGCTAGATAGTGTATTTAACATCCGACCTTATACAAATACTACAGGAAGCTATGTGCACCTCATACTCACCCATTTTCTGTTCTCCTTGCCCAGGAGTCTTGAAAGCCATGTGCATGTCAGGGCCGTGAGCCCACCAAGTGCTGCTGCAATCTCTTCCTCCCTCCCCTGGTGTTTGGCTGCCTGTGCCCAAGGCCACCAAGCTCTGATGTTGTGCTGCTGTGCGACCAGGGGTCTGCCATGGCTGGGGAAACAGCCCAGGTGTGAGGAGGAGCTTTGAGAAGCTTCTTCTGGAGACCACCCCTTAGCTCAGGAGCTGCACTGCAGATCAGTCTTGGCACTGTGTCCTTGCATGGTCACTGTAGCCGTGCCCACACCTGCCCATCACCCTAGCTGATCCCACTCTTGCCTCCCTGTCTTGTCTCTGCAGCCATCCTATCCCCATCCCCATCACCATGTCTTGCTGTCCGAGGTCTGCAGAAGGCCTTGGTTGCCCTCCCTGGCCCAGCTCTGAGTGCCACCTCTGGCTGCAGTGGCATGGGGTTGTAGGGGGATGTCCCTGCCCCGTCCTGACCCACTGCCCCAACTCTCCCTGCTCTCACCCTGGAGCCTGCTCTTGCTACTGTCTGACAGACATCTGGTGCTGTGAGCATGTGTTATTTGTGCAGATATAGTCTTCCTGTACTTCCCAGATAGATGGACATGTTTAAAGGCATGTACCCCTTGATCACTTGAACTTACCATGCAAGGGCACTAAATGAGACTGTCCTGTGGAGCTTTTTAATTGTGGGACAGCAGAAAAATTTTCTGCAGAAGAGGTTGCTCAAAGGGTACTGAAGAGCAGCTTGGCTATGAAATAAGCCTTGAAGTGACTCTGAAACCACTGAGAAAGAGCCAGTGAAGGATCTTGCTATAATGGGAATGCAAGCACAGGTTACCCTGTTGGAAAGATGTGCTTCAGTTCCAGGCTTTATGAATAACAGTTTAATTACCAACTCTCTGTGTTTGCGCATCATCCACTGCAAAGAAGAAAATAAGTGGGAATAGAGACACGGGAATAGACATGCTGGTAGTAACTATGCCATACCAAAATGCTGTGTACAAGTCGATGGTTTTATAATGGGCACATATGCCCACCTCAAAAAAACACTACAAAAATTGGCAGGATTTGCAGCATCTGCTAAAAAAGTTTCAGTTCTGAAATAGCAAAAGGTGTTGAATGTTGGAGTTTTGGAGTTTCGCTGCACAGGTCTTGATATTCCTAGCTTCTTCTTGTGCTCTGTGAATGAGTCCTAAATCCTGACCTCAGCAGGCATAATTTCTCTTGCTTTTTTTCTGGACCTCCACTGAGATGCTTATTTTTCCCCCTACTACTGAAATCTGGCTTTGAGCCTGTTATGGTCTCTCTGTGTAAATCAGTCTCTCCTTACACTTTATCCACTTAGCAGAGCTAGCAAGTTTAACAGGTATTTCCATGAACCTCTCATTCTTTTTCTAGACGTTCTAGTGGTTTTGGCACTGCATCTCTTAAAAGATGTCAAATATTCACAACAAAGCTTCTTTACACAGATTATATCACATCCTCTTGTAGTAAAATGGTAAAGTGGACTAAACTTTCCACTCTTGCTGTAGATAATGTACATCTTGGGACATTTTGCACTCTTTCAAAAAAGGTAAGTTATTCCTCAGTATAGAAATCTTGTCTGTAAGATGAGTATGACCGACTCTCCTCATGGGATATGGCCATTCAGCTGTCCCACAGCGACTTATTTAAGCCTTAACTCTCAACCAGTCCTAATGTTCTTTGGCAGTATCACCAATGTCTCATAAGCAACTTCTTCTGCTCCTTGCTTCTGCATCTCTAGACTTGAAGTAGCTCTTGCTTTACCATCAGCAGGGTCCTCCATGAGAAAACAAAAAGTGCAGTCATTTGTCCCAGTCTGCAGTGAACTCTGTATCTGCCTTTCAGCTGTGTTCCAAGTTCTCTGAGAAGTTTCTCAATGCCATCACTGTTTCTGTGCAAACAGGTTTCTGATGTCTACACGTTTATACACCTGACTGGCCCATCAGGCTCTGTTTAGTTCATTTTACATAGTGCTGCTTTGTTCTGTAATACCACCCTGTCCTTTATCAAGAAAAGGCTTTTCTATTCCAGTCTCTTGCTCTCTGCCTTGGGAACAAGATTTCTTCTGAAAATTTTTTCTTTTTCCTACCCTTATTTATATTCTCCAAATAAAGAGAAAGAAAACAAAGCAAATGTACACAGAGTCTCCAAAGCATTGCAAATTGGTCGTGTGTTGTCAGGGAACAGCTATGATTTAAGTTAAGTTACAGACAGGAAGGAGTCCTGCCTTAGCTTTGCTGTTCTTAAGAACTCCTGGAGGACCTTCAATGTTCCAGCATACTATTTGCTTCTCACTTTCCTAGAGCTTCCCAGGGTTAGTCTTATGCTGCTGGCCAGTGAAAGACGCCTCTTCCACACAGGTTATTGCATCACCAGCTCCCAGGATGGCTTTTGCATTAACATGGAGTGTACCCTGCTACTTTATGGATACCCTGGAACATTGCATTGCAATGGTGGGCTTTGTTAGACCACTCCAGTGTCATCCTCTTAAAGCTTGCTATGCCAGTAGGAATGACACGACATAAATAAAAGAAAGTGAAGTATATATTTGCAAAGTCAAAATTAAGTAACACAGTCACAGAGGCTTATAAAAGTCTAAAGAATGGGAACACAGGAAATCTAAGATGGGGTTTATCCTTGTACCAAATTCAGGAGACCCTGGGGAACTGCTTCAGTTGGCAAGGTATAAAAGTGGATCTATTATGCACGGGCAAGGACTCAAATATGGTCCTGTGCAGCATGTTCTCAAAGTCCTGGCTGGTAGAAACCTGCTGACCCTGATGTGCCAGACCCTCCTTCTGTTGCCATTCAGAATCAAAGACTTCCCCACCCAGCTTATGGATTTCCTAATCCTTCCCAGTCTATCACTGGCTTCCACCCACTAGTTTGGAAATTATGATGTTCCTTGGCAGAGACAGGTGCAGTTATTGCCTGCTTAGATGATAAACAGAATCAGATAATGGCTGCTTTGGTGTTTGGTGTTTGATTAGGCATCCAAATTTAGTTCCTATAAAGACAAGCAACCCTTTTCCAGAAGGCTTGGTAGTAGTATTTTTTCTGTTACAGATGGCGTATTTCATGCAAGTGCCATTTGCTACTCATGACTTGCACAACTACGTAATTGTGTAATTAGTATGTGCTACATGCTACTACTTGCTTGGGACTGCATTAACAACTAAACTTCCCTGTGGGTGCACTGAGTTAAGGGGTGACAATAACCTGAACTCTGTCCTTGGGAACACTAATCAGTACCTGGCTGCATGAAAACTTGCTGTAACTCCTTTTATGTATCATCCACAAACAAAACAAATCACAAAATGATATAGATAAGCCTAAGGTCATAGAAGCAGAGCTTATACATGATGTAAAATATGCAGTTCAACTTTTATGGTTTGATTTAAAATGAAAAGAAATAATTTAACAGCTGTAGATACATTGAAGTAATGCCATTATGTGTCGTAGCGGGTTATGTATTACTAAGGCTGACTGTCCTTGTGAGGTGCTTCAGTAACAGTGCGTAACTTAACTAGAGATTAAAATCCCTAATTGCCAAAAGTGTGGACCAGAACGCTTAGCTTTCATGAAATAAATACAGCAGGAAATTATGTTACTGAATTGATTAGCAGTACCAAATACAAGTCATAAACAGGATGGGGATTTCCATTCTTCTTGTTCACAGTGACATGATCCCTAAGCCTTACAGTCTAAAAGAAAGACAAAAGGTAGATATCTATTTCTGGCCAATATGCCAATTTTCTCCTAATAAGCAATTTTCTCCTAATGACATACCCCAAACTGATTTGAAAAGTCTTTGGTGGTTTTGTACGATAATTTGAGGTTAATTGCTATGTGAGAAAGATCAGGTTAAACTTGTGGTTTAGTAGTGGAATAATTTATGATCTTGTACATCAGACTCAAAAGCACTTGCCTGGGAAACCCATGGTTCATTGTGGTTGCTATTTTGTTTCCTTGTTAAGAGGGGAAAGGAATTGTTGGTGTTTACTGTAGGTCTCTGGAGGCTATACCTACATGTGCAAGAAGTTCAGTGCCGTAAGAAGAGATCCTGCTAGTGCTGAGGACCTGATGTGGGCAATTTTTCCCCATTTCAGGTGAGCTTTTTTTCAAACAAGCTCTGGCCTGGTCCAAAGGACAAAATGGTCCAGCAGCAGCTGGAGGGTAGTACATATGTTCCTCAATCTTGTCTTTCAATTTTAATTTGAAGAGAATCTTCTGAGACCTTGCCATCATATGAAGCAAAGCATGCTGACTGGCAACAATTGTGAGATCTGCCTTCAAAAGCATGTTCCTGATCTGAACTAAAGCACAAACGCAGGCACACTCTGTATGAAAATAAACACAGCTGCACTAAAAGGATTCACTTTATGTCAGAGATCCATACTTTGGGATTTGACTATAAACTCCTTAGTAAGCCTGAAACGTTGCTACTTGCCCCATAGCAACTTCAGTATGAATGCCTGGATTTATTATTTCATTGTTTTTAATGTTTTGCAGATTGCTGAAAAAGAACCTCAGAATACCCTGATCTAATTTGCTAATTGACTTAAAGATCACCTCAAATAAACTATGTAATTGTACAGGGAAATGGTGATTTCAGTCCAAGTGTATTATTCTGTGTGTGTAACTCCTTTTTCTCTGATGCTCACATTCAGATGCTGCTGATGTTTTATAGCATGCTGTACGTTTACTACTCACTGCCTGCTCACTGAGCATTAAGAATATTTGCATGTATGCAGCATTTAAGGAAATATGAATTCATTTTGGCTGATTTTTGTCAAATAAGCAGATCTAATTCAGATGGATGGCAGAGTAGCAGTTTAATATCATTTTGACTTAAAGTAACTAGCTAGCTATAAAAAAAAGGAAAAGAAACAGCTTAAAGCAAACAGATTTATTTTTAAATCTTTCATTGCAGTTTCTGAAAAATCAATGTAAAAGCAGAATGATAAAAATTATGATTAGCTGGAAATTACCTTTACTGAAATCTGAGGTATGTAGCTCAGCTAGAGGTGCTGGAACTGAAGCAGTCAAATGTAGTTCCAATTAAAAATTATAAATTAGAGCTGCAAGAGTGCGGGACTGCCAGCCTCGTGAATGATCTTACTTTCATATACATATATGAAAAGGTCACTGAGCTCCTGAACTCATAGAGATTAAAGCAAATAGGCTCTGTGTCATAGTGTCTCAAGAGAAAAACAAGCACTTTGAAACTACTTTCCTTAGGATGTAATATTGTGCCTGAATTTCCTATCACAGGAAAATTTACCCTCTCGTTTGCGGATATAAGAAGGAAGGAATAACTAAACAGTTAGGAAGCTAATGGTTTCAGAAGAGCCAATTAGTTAAGAAAGTTTCTTGGCATGCAAAAGTCACATGTTCCAGCTCCCCTTCTTCTCATACAGACTGACTGTATTTGTGGCAGTTTTCTTGGGGTGTTATGCTCTTCTAGCCTGGGTCTTCCATGCTCAGTACAAGAAAAAATGTAAATTTTCATTTTCAAGAGATTTCCGTCTCGTCCCCAGACTCTCCTGAATCTTAGAAACCATCCCTAAAGCTGCTACATTTCTATGGATGGCAGTGTTGGTGGAACAGTATATTCCTGTGAGAACAATTTTTGCCAAGGCAACTGTACTTGGGGTTTTATCTTTCACCTTTCAAATATATTATTGCCATCTGTTTGATGGGTTGAGCAGATTTTCCCACGTAAGGTCAGATTTCTCAGTAGCAATGGCTTCAGGGTCACTTTTCACTTAAATGAACATTCAGTTTCTAAGATACAGATAGAAACCAGCTTTAATGAAGAATTGGCCATTGTGCAGCCAATAATCAAACTATCTGAGTACTTTATATCTGGAACATAAGGTTACCTGATGTTTTTATTAGAAGGGACGTATGTGATGGTGTGAGACTTTTTTCAAAGCAGCACATTCTCTCAGGTTGAAGCTCTGTGTCAGAAACCACTGAATAATCAGTGATTCCTCCCTGTGACATTTCTCTCTTTGTAACTATAGCACTTCACCATGACCCCACGGATTCCCAGACTTGTCTCAGTGTGCACAGGGCTTGTCTGCAACAGCACTTGAATGTGTTACATTCTAACACTGACGCACTCTAAATTTGTCAAAACACAGGGGCTAGACAAGCTTAAAATCAGAACAGGAAAGCAAAGAGAAAAGCTCTTGATTACGGAGATGGAGGTGCTGCTATGAAAGCATCAAATTAAACACGGTGAACTTGTGTCAAATACTAATCTGTTCCCCGGCTGTGACTGAGCGCTTCATAGAAAGCTGCCTTGGCAGCTGCAGCTGAGGATTAGCTCCACGGGCTCTCCCAAGGTGGTGTCTCCTGGAGCGGACGCCCCTGCTCTGGATCACCTCATTCCTATGATACCTGTGCAGTGTGAGCATGCCCCTGCGTGCAAATGAATCTTCAAAGCACTTGCTAGAAAGGTCTGCTTTCCTCTCCTTCTGGCTAATCCATTTAGGAAGCTTATTGTAGTGCACTTTGCTGTTTGTGCAAATGCAAATGAAGCCGTGTTCCAGCTTCTCTGTGACTGGGATAGACAAAGCCCTTCTGATGTGTTGATTTTCCATACCCTGATCATCCTTCTGTTTCAGAAGCTGTTTGAATTGCAGTCTTTCTGACTCCTCCCTTCCTGGACAAAGTGAGTCTTTTCGTGGTGCCACAGCAATTTACAAAGGATTATGCATAGGACGTTCCTGATAGTCTTGCAGTGTGTGATAAATGCCTGGGTTTGTACAGAGGCATATTAAGAATACTGGTATCAGTGTGGTCTTTTGCCCACTGCCTGCCATTGCAATTTTTCTGAACTCCTGCAAATCTATAATACAGTCTTCTGTCCACCCTTCCAAGCAATGTCTACATGTAAGAGCAACTATATATCTACTGTCTTGCTCTCTTTCTGCCCACTTATAACCAACACATCCATATATATCCATATATACAGGTTCAAATAAAGCAAAGTTTTCAGTTGGCAAACCAAAAAGACCCATAGAAGATGAGCTGGCCAAATACTGTTCCTTTAACTAGGCATGGAATTTTGATACAGGGTGTGCTTAGGGAGGGTGTACAATGGGACCATTTCTGCTAAATATTAGGAAGAATATTTAGACCATGTTAAATAAGGGTTTTGAAAGGTGAGTGGATATAATAATGAGTATTGTCCATACCTAGAAGTTTGTGTAATAGTGGTAGCTGTATAGAATTTGAAGGTTTTTTTGATAGATAGATTATAGATAGATAGATAGATAGATAGATAGATAGATAGATAGATAGATAATGGGGAATTGAAGCTAAACCAGCTTTCCAGGCATTTTAACTCTCTGCTGCTTTTTAGCAGCACAATCAATCGCTCTGAAAAGGGAAAGTCATTTGCAATGCTAATTGCAATTCACAAGTGGGGGTGTACTGAGTGGGTGGAAGAGTTAGTTGTTTGCTTGCTGAGGGACATTTCAGAGCTACTGAAGTTCTGATACTTGTAATTCTTTTTGTAAAACAATTATCTCTTGAGCCCCTGGCTGACTAGAACAGAGGAATAATTTCAAAATCAAGGAGGGTGGTACTTCCTCAGGTAGTGATTTTCTGGCAGGTTTTGCTAGTTATTGCAGTGCCCTCACTGAGAGCAAGGTTGATGCAGAGCTGCCGACTATGGAGCCTGCAGGACCAACAGTCTTTGCTAGCCTTTAGATGTCTACAAGGCCCGTATCTTCATCCAAGGTTTTGTCAAATATGTCCTGTCTTTTCCTATTTTCAGATATATATTCTTTTTGTTCCTGAATAATAAATGGATATTTTCACCTGTGGCATGACCTGTATCTGCCAACCTTATTTAACCTGATTAGTGTACTACTCTGTGAATGCAGGTTTGTTGGCTCCAATTGAAGTACTTGCAAAATAAAGCACAAATTAGTGTGACAGAGGATGACAAAATGGAGTTCTTTCCTCCTCTCTCCCTCCTTAAGCCAGGGTGAATGTTCCCTGGACTCCACAAAATGACTTCACATCAGGAGAACATATGCTTGTGTGTATAAGACCAGAGTGCAGAATCATTTTGAGGCAGAAGAGGAAGAAAAAAAATGTTCGGATGCCAAATCTTGTTAATGCAATTCTCAAAAATGCCACTGATCTCTAAGCATGTAGGGGGAAGGAATAGCAAAGGCACCAACCTCCTGGCACTGTGGAGTGTGCTGCTGACCTCCCAGTGTTCCCTGGTCTGTTCAGATACAAGCTGGGGTTGTATGTGGTGTTGAGTGAATGTTACTTTGTGTACTCAGATGCAATTCTTAATTGGGTCCAGATGAGAATTTCTGCTTTACACAGGGTAAAATGTAAATGTCTGTGGCACATAGATGTCACAGACACACAGTTCTAAATACTTGAGCTAGGAGTTATAAAAGATGATCAAATAACACCTGAGATGTTGTTTTTTCATTTGTCTGTGACAACTAACAGAGGAGTGACTATTATTGTTATATATGCTTTTATCATTAAGAAATGGAGGTATGAAATTTCCTTTCTAAGTCAATTTGGAATTGGAGAAAAAATTTTCATTTCCTAAACCAAAACATTTTTTCTGAAAAAAAGAATCCCAAGCTTGAAGCTTCTAATTAACTTCTGCCAAATTCAACAAATAATTATGGGACAAAGAAGAGGGAGAACCTTGAAAAGGTAAAAGATTTTCTCTTTCCATTTCAATACAGTGTTCAGAAGCTAATTTTAGGACATTCAACTTTTCAAACCAGTAAAAAATGTCATAAAATAAATGAAATAATTAATCTCAAAGCATTTTAATAATCTTCAGCTTTGCCCTGAAAAAATCTTACTGCTTCTTTAGTCACAGTAAAATATATTTATTACCTGCACCACTATGTGAGCATGGTAACTCTGTTAAGTAAAGGAGATATTACCAAGTCTGCACTGCCTTGCATCAACACACTGCAGAGAGGTGGATCCCTTTCTGTAATATCAAGGTAAAGCTGGAAAAATCAGCTGATTCCAGTGGGGTTAGCTACAATATATCCAGAGGTGGCTGCTAGCACAGCCCAGCCACAGACTGACATCAGAAAACCCAGCAGTTGATGACAAAACAAGGAACAAGGACTTAGGATAACTGCATGATGGTATGTAGAGGTGGAATGGTATGAACAGAGTCTTCCTTTTCAGAGAGTTTCAAGAGTTTCGCTGTTAGTATTATTTATTTGTATTGCAATATCCTTTAGTATCCCTCAGGGGGACTGAGACCTGGTTGTTCTGGCCATGAACTGAGGGTGGCAAGAAGAGGGACCAGGCAATTAGGAACAACAGGAACAATCTAGCACAGAGGCAGGTTTTGTACCTGTGCTCCAAAGAGCCACTGGCCCTGCAGGCTCCAGGTGGCTTTTGCTTTGGCTTTAAAAAATACAGCTTTCTCTTGGATATTTCACGTGGAACTCAAGAGTTTTGAAAACACTGGTCCTGCATAGTGATCCACAGCTGGTAAATCTCCGGCTATGCGTTCTTGTGAAACAGTTTGGAGATCTCCTAGTTTGGTTTGTCGCAAGACAAATGAAGTCCAAGCACTTACTAGTGGATCATTACATCCTGTGTAAGTATTGAAAAAATCAACAAATAAATACAATGAATGACAGTTAAAAATAATAATAATAATAATTGCGACAGGTACTGAAGCAGCAGAAAGATTCCTGTTTGAGGAAATGCTCCAAATGAGCTCTAATAAGGTGTGTCTTACTATATGTCATACATGGCAATGTGGGACTCCTTTAAAAGACTCATCAGTGAGAGCTCATCTGTTTTCTCAAGGCAGACCCAACTGAGATGGAGGCAGCTCAGAGTGGATGCAGTGTGCCCAGACTGGGAAGAGCAGGCTGTGCCATGTGGGTCTGGGAAGACTTGCTTGGATCAGAGGGCCAAGCATTCATGTGTTACAAAGCTTGAGTTAAAGAGCCAACAAGGCTGCTAGCTTGGATGTGGTACAGATGTGGTACTCCTGCTCCTGGTTGTCAATTGTCTGGAGTGGAGTGCTTGAATGCCAAATGAACTTTCTGAGTGAAACCCCTTGAGCTCAAAAGGATATTTTCCAATGAAAGTTTATTTCCTCTGAAAATTTGCAACCAATTATGCCAATCTCCTGTTAGTTTAAGCATGTGAAAATGTTTCTATGAGAAGATATTATTCCAGCGGCTAGCCAGCCACCTCAGCCTGAGGTTTGTCATGCTTTCCATATTTGCACTTAATCATAACTTCATTATTTCTAACAGATTCTTTGAAAGTTATTGTTCATACAAATTGAAAGATCTGTGGAACTCATTACAAGATTATAAGGTTAGTCTGCACACTAGTACAGATATTCTTTTTTCTAAAAACTCTGATTATTTCTTACGTCTTTCACAGACATCCATGCATTACTGAGGGAGTGACAAATGTTCTTCCTGCCTAACCCTACAGGTCAGTAACTTCTCTCAGCTTTCCTTAGCTGTATGTCTACTTTGAAATACAGCAAATTCACCCTTTTGACAGCCAGATGTTGATATTTGTTTTAAACAACATTAAGGCTATGATACAAAATCCAGGCAGTGTTAAAACAAGGCTGACATAATCTCCTTTAATCACGTGCCTTTGTGCCTTAGCACATGCTTGGTGTGCATTTTTAGATTAAAGTGGTAGGATTGACAATTTCATGGTCATGGACAGGGCTTCATCTTTCACCTTTAGCAAACCTGATGCTATATTCCACCACGGAGCTGCTGATCAGGGTAGCAGTTTGTTGTGACAGTACAAAAAAAGTGGACCAAACACGTGTACACCAGGTGGAATAACACATCAAAGTGATTTTGAGGAGTATAGTGCATGCTGATGTTCACTTCTGGCTACTTTCTGTCAGGAGCTGGTAGGAATTTGGGAAGACAGGTTCAAGTTTTTGTATAAATGCAAAATATAAATTTAAAAATCAAATGAAAAATATAAGAAGCTGATTGAGTGAGATTTGAACCTTGGAGAATAAAAGCATACCGCAATACTTTTAATGTTCAGATATTAGAAAGAGAAGTAAAACTGTTCTGTTTTATTTCATTCAAATAAATAAGTCAGCTTTTTAAGAGCTAAGCCATAACATTAAAAAATAACAACCTCTAAACTAGCTGAGATTCAACTTGACAAAAACTGAAAGTATCTTGAGAGTAGGAACAAGAAGAGAAATCTGTTTTTGTCAGCAGAGTGACAGCAGCTACTTTTGTGACTTCAGAGATGAGGAAACTAAAAATGTGTTGCACTACCAAAGGAGAAGTGAACTCAAAGTCCTCTGATATGATTTTATTTTGCATTCCCTGGATAGGAGGCATAATTTGAAAATGAGGACTAAATGTTCTTCATGTGCTCAGTTTTTTTATAATATATTGAAAAAATGTTTAGCACAGTCAAAGCTATGCGAGTGTGAGGGATGTAGTATTTTTTGCTTTGGATTGGTGGTTTTACAGTATATTGGGTAGTTGCTAATATAACAGGGTCATAATCAAAGTGGCTTAGGTGTTGTCCTATATAATGCTAGAAACTGGTCCTGACAACCAGCATGTGAGGCTGTATTCTTTTTACCCTGTAAAAAAACGTATCTCTGGGGGAGAGGCTGTGAGATGCCCTCCCCAAACAGCAGAACTACGACCTGTGACTGGTTGCACCAGAGATGCTATATTCAACCCAAGGGCTTGCAAGATGCCTTGAGCCACAGGGTCACTCTATTCAATTTAATTTGCCCAGATTGTCTTTCCAAATACTTGCCTTTCAGTGCTACTCCCTTAATGCCTACCTCTGCGTTTTGGTCTCTGTTCTGCAAATACTTTAATGTGGTTGCAGTGCAGTGGGTGGATGGACTCTCTAATGGCTCCAGGCGTCCCTGTGTGCCACACAGAGCTTGCGGGCAACCTAGGGCGCTTTGATCTACCTCTGGCATCTGATGTTTTTGTATCCAACTCAAGCACTGGTGAACAGACTATTGAACCTGCCCAGTTCTGTGACAGCATGTCTCTATTCCACTTTTTCTGACTCACAAATCAAATATTTCATTCTTGAGCACCACGAGAGGCTCCCTCAGCAACTGACATATTTGACAGTCACACTGCACTTCAAAGAACATCACAGGGTTGTTAGCAGTAGCAGGGATTTTCACAAGGCTGTATTTATAGCACAGAGTCTGAAAGAATGACTTGACATATAGTACAGTGATCATAACCTTACTCTGAGCACAATAGGCTGCTTAATTTATGACTTCTTTTGGAAATGAGAAAAATCAGCATAGAATATTTAGCAGTGTCAAAGTTTCTGTATCAGAAACACAGAGCTGCAGAAATGCTGGGTGAGCATTTATTAAAAGTAGCTCTGATTGTGTTTTTCATTCCATAGTATGATTGATGCCCTAGTTTTCCCTCCATTGTTTATTTCTTGGATTTTTGGCTGCCATCATTACAGTCAAAGATATAGGGTTATAATGAAAATACACTAGCAGACTGGTTTAAACTAAATATTTTCTGCAATATTTGGACTAAAGGAAGAATTTTCTGTTCTGGAACATTCATTATCTGAAATCATTTCCAGAGAACAATGACAATATGTTAAATCTCCCTGTCTGATGAGTGCCCACGTGTCTCCTTTTTGACTCATCCAGGCATGTGGCCAATGATGAGTATTTTTTAAAGGAAAAAATTATGTTTTAAAAATTTAACAGAATATACCAAGGTCAGCGAATTGGCAAGAGTTGTTTGGCCTTCATTTCCTTTCCCTTCATACTTTCCTCATTCTTTCCTTTTAATTCACCCATTTCTTCCCCAAGGCATCATCCATCCTTTCTAACTACTTAATTCAATGAGAAGCAGGAAACTGAAGCAATTAGAACCTGAGCTTGCCATTATCCTAACGCATTGGCTTACATGGTATTACGAGGACATCTTCTCACCTTTTTGTTTCTTGTTCTTTTTAAAAGAATTTTCTTGTGTAGATGTGCCTGAGCCACTGTGTTACCTTAAAGATTGGAATTGACTCCATGTGATAGACTTGTTATCTTTTTTGGCCTTCTCTAGATTGATGTTCACAGCTCTGTGGTAGCTTGTGCAAACTTACTGTAAATTTACTCAGCTAATACTATTGCAAATGCTTGTCTAGACACTTGGCAAATGTTTGTGGTGTATATTCAGACTCATTCTAGTATGAGTGGTGAGTATGTGTCATGGAAAAAATCTTTCAGGCTACCATTTATATGGCTGCAGTTAATTTAAATTGACAGTATGTCAGAGATGTACTAACTCTGTTCTGTACATGCCGTCGATGGAGAGGCTGGACCTCTGCTTTCTGCAGCATGCTCTGCGAGGTGGTACCTCCTCAGGCCTCGGGAGGTTTCACCATCGTAGATAAGAGTGTGTATCTGCTCTTTCTAAAACAGACATTGAGCTGATTTCTGTTAATTTATACAGGCTAACATGAAATAAGCCTACTGAAAATTTGAAGGCTGCAGTAGACAATTTCTAGAGAGAAGCATTTTTTGGAAGTGGATCTTCTTAGGGTTTCTGAATGAGTGTTGTAACGTTTCCTTTTCTCTTGTGTCATGCATATTGGTCAGCAGTACTTCCTACTCTAGAAAGAGGTACATAAATGATATTTCTCTTTACCACACTGCCTTAAATTTAGTTTTTCTGCACCACTATGAATGTGAAAAATTAATTTCAGGAATACTGGTTTATTAATTTCAGTTCCTGTACCTAATGGATTTCATGTCTCATCTTTTTTTTTTTTTTTTTTCTGTAATATTAAAAGGTGTACTGAGTCTTTTTATCTCTTTTTCTGGTTTATCCTAGACACATTTCTAAACACATTTCTAAAGCTTGAGTAGAAGTATATCGGTACTGTTTAATGCTTTCTATGCATTTATCCACCACATTTTACTGGGAGATTAATTTGTGTTGCATATTTTTTCACTATGTGAGTTTGTGTACAGGACAGAAAGCATCAAAAGAAAAGTTCTTATTATTATAAGAAATTATTGTGAGGTTTTTTCCTTTCCTTTGGCAAAGGATATGAAACAATGAAAACCCACAAAGATTAAAAACTGTTAACATGAAGAATATAGTCTCTCTAAAATCTAGATGGAATTTTCTTGCATCTAAATCCATATTCTATGAATCTTTGATGTGACATAAAATCGTAACTGCTGACATAGGGAGTGGGACAGAAAGCCATGGTGACCAGCAGCTGTTTGTTATTTTTCCTGATTTCTATTGTAGCACTAATGGAGAGAAACCTCTTTTAAAGTTCTCATATTCTTATTTGTATTTTTTTCTAATACATTTTAATTCATTAAACCCATAGGTCAACTTAAAGCAAAGAAGGAAATGAAATGACCCCTATAAGAGAGCAGTTGTGCAGGTTGCAGGTGTGTAGGCATCAGAGAGCATTTTCCTTTCCACAGCTGGCTGACTCTGACCCTTCTGCAGCCTCCTCAGCCTCTCCCCATCTCCTTCCTACAAGATGTGTCCCTGCCTACACCTCTGCTATTTTGTGATGGTTATCTCAGGCTGTAGGTAGTGGAAACCTTCTTTTCCAATGCTTCCAATCACCTTTAAAAATATCTGGGTTGCCTGGGTTACAGGTTATGCTGTGAAAAGACAGTACTTACACAATGACCTTGTGGGTTCCCATAACTGGATGCAAGCTTTTCTTTAATTTTTCCTATTCTTACAAGCTTCAAATGTATTTTGTTATGTTGTTCACCTCTCCAGGTGAAAGTAGACCCTGCATTGCTAACATTTTCACCTTCACTGCAATCTTCTTAGTATGTATATTTTTAAAGGCCATGGGTTGCTTTTCATATTGATTCAGGAGAAGATGCTCCTGATTTGTACTGCACTAATGGAGACTATAGTAAAAAAAAAAGCATCTCTGTATGGTTTTGGGAAATTGTTTAGTTTAGAAGGGTAAAAGTTTCCTCTGCTGCTGAACACTGGTAACTGAAGGCACACTGTAAGTCTATGTAGTGGTTGTTCTACCATTTTCCCTAGCCGCTGAGGCAGACAGGCAGGCAGTGGCTTCAGCTTGTAGATTTGACTTAGTAATTAGGCTGTAGGGATTCATTGTCAATTTGCAAAAGTGAATCCAATCCATCAGCATAGAGGGTGGTAAGGAGAATGTTCAGATGGTAAAAACTGATTGTTGTGGTCCATTTTTGGCTCCTCAGCATGCCCGTGCCTGGGGAGTGCAGTGCACACACAGATCAAGATCAGCTAATGTCTGGGCTACGTGCCATCCCAGCTTGATCCAAGCTCTCTGAACAACCTCTGAAAACAGTGGAGCCCTGTGGGTGTGGAATGGCATGTGAATGAACAAAGACCACCAGACTCGAACCTATGCCAATGGAGTGTGGGACCAGCTCGAATCACTCTGCTGGCAGAGCAACTGCGGGTTGAGTTGTCCACCCCTGAAGTGCTTTCAAATTCATCCTCTATTCATAACATGGCACTGGATCTGAAGGATGCTAGTATAGAAGTTTCCACTCTTGATGCCAAAAGGCCTGTGAGTTGTTGTGCTGGTAGTTATTTGGGAGAGGGAATATGTTTGAATTTTTAAAAATTATATACAGGTGTATTTGGTGGGCTGGGATTTGGATTCTGTAAGTGATGAGGAACCCGCAGAGAGTTTATAATGAAGTACACTGGTGCTTTGAAGTGAGCCCGTAAACGATTAGCTGCAGCATAGCTCCTCACTAGTGAAAGACCCTGGCTTATGGGCTTTGATGGAGAAAGAGGTTTGTACAATCTCTGGGTATGTTTTTAAAAATGACATTTTAGCTTGAAATCTCTTGTTGAGAAACAACCAAAATTTATCAAGCAAAATATAGCAAGCAAAAAAACCTCTGCCTTTGAATCAAATGAGCCAGTCCAGTTTAAACCAGCTGAGCTAGTAATATTGATGTTCTCCAGCTTTCCTCAGGTGTTATAAAAAACTCTGCCTAAATTCAAACCCAACAGAAAAATCATGTCAATTATCATAATGGAAGAAAACATTCTTTTTCATGATGGGGGTAATAACTTTGCATCTTGATTGAATAATAATAAATCAAGTAAAGAGCATTAACTAGAAACTGAGTCAAAGTTTTAATGAAATCCACAGCAGTTTCTATTTTTCAATGTACATGGCAAGAGGCAGGGTATGATATATTCCCTTGACTGAAGAATTTTCAAGTTCCGGATGGACAGCACTTTAATTAAGTTCATTTTCTCCCTTTTCTCAGCTGAGGTCCCACTTCATTATGGTTCTGAATCAATCTTAAATGTAACGTTTTGGAAAAGATAGCTTTCTCACTATGTGACCGCGAAACATTCCTGTTTTCAGGAGGCTGAAAACTTCAAACTCGGTACTCTAAAAGTTGTGGTGGCAGGAGGGATGTGGGGAAGAGTGAAGACTGCAAATGTGTGAAGTGTCCCCCATTTGAAGGCTGGTGCTCAGTGCATGCTTTTAATGGAGCTGCTTCTGTTTCTGCTGTTTGCCAGCTGTAGTGTGACGCTGGGGATCTGCTCAGTAAAACGATAACACTTTCACAACAAACTGTTTGTCCCTGGCTGGTTGACAATCTGAGAGCAGCAGTATCATTACTGAACAAGAGCCCAGAGTCTCCTCCTTGTCATCCTTTTACACTGAGCTAATTGCTAACAGTCAAAAGACAGCATCTATTTCACAGGTTAAAGTTAAGAGAATTTGTAGAAGTACCTGAGAGCCCAGGTCGAGTTTTTCCTCAAGTCTGGCTGAATAGGTGTAGATGAATCTTCACAGGGGCTCAGGCAAAAGCTGGAGGAAGGGATCTGTCACTAGTGGCAGCCAACACCAATCCTCCTTTCCCTGCCAGTCACTGGAAATGTATTTTATAGCACATTTCAGTGAGCAAAATATGCCAGGTGTTATGCATGTAGTAACAATAATTGATCTTCTCAACGGTTTGGATTTCAAGAGAATGATACCAGCCAAATGAGGCTGGCTTTTGTAAACTGATCATTTGGAAAGGCTTCATTGGAAAGACAAGTGCAGTGCCTGGTTATTTACACCAGTTATAGACATAACTTTATTTTTACCTGGAAGTGGCAAAATTAAGACACATAGTGTCAGTTAGCAGACTAATAACATCTAAACCAGGGAGCTGTCTGTGAGTTTGGCACATCAGTGAAGCCATGCCACAGCATGTCACATGTAAAGCTAGGGAATATGGTGTTTCCATTATTAAATCAAGGTTCAAACTTAAAGATTGTAATTTTTTCCTCTGGATTTTGGGTTAGTGATTTTCCGTTTTTTCCCTTGTCATTTTTATATATAGGATAGCTTGGGTCTCAGTGGCTTTTGTGAAAGCTTCTGCTGGGTCTTCAAATGATCTAATTTATTAGGATTATTACAGTTAGAGTTACTGAGATCTCAGAGGCAATACTACTGCCAATTTTAAAAAATTATTTATTTCTTTTGTTAGTGCTGCTTGTAGTGCTACCTCAAGGACAAAGGAACAGGAGGAAGCTTTGCATGGAGGTATAGCTGTTTCGCTCTCAGTCTTCCTTGTTGAGACAGAATATGGCAATGCTGCAGTGCAGAGATACTCAAGCTGGCATTAAACTAATTACGTTTGGTACTGGAGGCACGCTGGCTACAGCAGAGTGGAGTCCAGTATGTTCTGATTTTCCCTGCCAAAAGTCTTAGTAACTTGGGCACCAATGAACCAATAATAATAAACAGCAGTGTCTGGATAGGATTTTATGGGGGAGTTTGTTGTTCTGAAATGTTTCATATTCCCCACATTGATACCTCTCTTGCTTCTGTAGTCTTTTATCTCTCTTTCCTAACTTCAAAGGAAAAAGTGAAGCAAACAAGGATGACAGGATACAGAAGCTGTGGGCAATACATCAGCCAATAGCAGATGCCTGACAGCAGCTATTTCTCATGCGAAGGGTCTGTGCAATAATTCCCGTGTTAGCCAAAGCCAAATCCTTACACAGAAAATAGTGAAGAGTTGTGTTGAATGAGAAGATAGGACGGATTGCGGTGATCAGGCACAGAACTCAAGTATACAGACCAGAAACTCAGCTGACCCCTTTTGTCCCCCTCTGCTCCATTTCCCATGCCTGTTCTCCCATTCACCTTGAGCACCTCTCTTTCTCCATCATTGTCTCCTCTCAAATCAAAATCCACCCTGACTGCTTTTTCCCTACATGTCTTTTGCTACCTCTGTATCCAAACTTCGTGTTTCTGATAGGGTTACCCAGCCAACCATTTAGCAGTCCCTGGCGCCTAGCAATTTTTCACCCTTCAAAATGTCCACAGTTCTCCCTTCAATTATCTATGAGATTTCATAGAATCACAGAATCATTCAGGTTGGAAAAGACCTTTGAAATCATTGAGTCCAACCATCAACCTAATGCTGCCATGTCCCCCACAAAACCATCTCCGTAAGTGACACATCTACATGTCTTTTAAATGGTGACTCAGCCACTTCTTTGGGCAGCCTGTTCCAACACTTGACAACACTTTCAGTAAAGAAATTTTTCCTGATATCCAATCAAAACCTCCACTTTGGCCATCTTCTCATCACTCCCTCCTACCCATCTGTGAAATTTGCTCCTTACTCATAGCATTATATGTAGCACTTGTTAATTTTGCTCTGTTTTCTGTCATGTCCAGTAATTTCTCATGGTCAGTCCATTGACCTAAACCTCAGGTTATGGCCCAATCACCTGCCAATGTACCTTTACAAACTGGAAAGGAGAAGGACTAACAACACTGTCACACAAATGGTGGCATTCAGATGACCACTGAGGAAATTACGTGGGACAGAGGAGAAGACAGGAAGACTCAGAGACCTCTGTTGAACACGAAAACATGGCAGGTTGATCCACAGACAGGAAAATTCACAGAAGCATGCAAACAAGGACAGGGAAGAGACCATCTACTAGAGGAAGGAGGACTGTGGAGTGCATTGACTGCTTTGAAGAGCAGTGAGAAAGAGGACAATTGGGAAATAGGGTGGTAAGAGAGGACAGAAGAACCACTAGCCTAGCAAAAGAAGCAGATACAACTCCTTCACGACTACCTACTGACTGCTGTGCCAGGGGAGGTTTAGACTGGACATTAGGAAGGATTTCTTTACCACAAGGGTGGTCAAACACTGGAACAGGCTTCATAGAGATGTGGTTGATGCCCCAAGCCTGTCAGTGTTTAAGTGGTGTTCGACAGTGCCCTTAACATTTTTTGGTCAGCCCTGAAGTGATCAGGCAGTTGGATCATTGTAGGTCCCTTCCAATTGAAATAGTCTATTCTGTTCTAAATGTAATTAGACTGGATGTGAAGGATGTTTCTAATCAAGACATGGGTCAGCATCTGAAATGCGCTCCCCAGAAGTGCTTGTACCACAAAAATCCCCAGTAACAACTAGTAAGGTTTATAAGGCAGCTTGATCAAATGTAAGTGAATATTGTTGGAAGTCTGTGTTCAACTTGTGATTCGCTTGGGATTGCTGGTGCCAAAAGAGACCATAAGGATTCAACAATAAAGCCTTTTTAAAGTGGCTGTATTTTCTTCATAAATTATAATAATAGTAAATATAGACCAGAAAATAAAATTAATAGAATCATAAAATCATTCAGGTTAGAGAAGACCTCTAGGATCATCTAGTCCAACCTTCTTCGAACATCTCCCTAACCCCTAGACCATGTCTTGAAGTGCCACATCTACCCATTTTTTTAACACCTCCAGGGATGGTGACTCCGCTGCCTCCCTGGGCAGCCTGTTCCAATGCCTAAACACTCTTTCAGTAAAGAACTTCTTCCTGATATCCAATCTAAACCTCCTCTGGTGCAACTTGAGGCCATTACCTCTTGTCCTTTCATTAGTAACCTGGGAGAAGAGACCAGCACTAGCCTTACTACAGTAGTTTAATTCCAAAGTGTTTCTTTTCTGTGATTGTAATAACATTTTTACCTTTTTTTTTTTAATTTTGAGGGTTTGAAGTGTAGAAGGAAAGAAAAATATTTCCTGAAAGTTTGAAGTTTCAACCTGTTTTTACTGTTTACAAATAAAGACCAAACTTTTGGAAAGTGCTGGCAAGAAGGAACAGTGAGAGAAAAATAATTTGGCCTTTTCCCCCACTGCCACTTCTTTTATTTTCTCTAAATACCACCCAGAGAAAACCTAACAGCCTGCTGTGCTTGCCTGAGGAACTAGAGACCTTGCTATAAGTTTTAATTCCTGCAGAAAGGAGACTTGACTGGAGTTTTCTATAACTAAACTTGTGTCTTGGGCATCCAGCCATTTTAATGTTGTCATGATTTTGCTTTCTCCAGAAATTGCATCCAATATCAGAGAAATGTGTTTAGTGAACTATGTAGTTTTAGGCAATGGAATAAGAATTTATATTTTAATTAAAAAAAAAAAAGGGACTGTGGACAAAAAAATGATGTGCAGGATAGCACACAGTGCCTAGAAACTTTAAAACTGCCTGCCTTAAAACTGAGAACTTAGACCTGAGTGAATTGGAAGACATTTGTATTTAGAACCTGCCCAAGCTGTGGAGTATGGAGGAGAGTGGAGGCCTGAAACATAAAGTATTTTAAAAACTTTATGAGTATTTTAAAAACCTCCTAAACACATATGAGTTTTTAAATTTTTCTTTGGTCTTAGCAGAAAAAAATGAGGCAAGAGAAGTATAAAAAATGGATATGCAGAAATGTAAGACTCGTGTTAAACAGTTTGATTAAAAAATTGAAGATAAGATTTAGAACTTTGGCATTTAAATATCCAGCTCCTTCTGGTATCCTTTGCAGAAGGAAGTGCTGGATGTGGATGTAAAATGGGGATAAAATATGATATTAATTTGCACTGAGGTAGCAAATATTCTACAGCAGTTTCAGGTCATTAATCTATCTTCCTGCTAAGGGAACTACATTGATAGCTTATGGGATTTACAGGGCAGGCATCAATTTAATGGTTTACCCTAAGTTTGGGGAAAATGGGAAAGGGCAGGGTACTGGAGGATACATTATATCTTGGTGCATTAAAATCAATGGCAAATTTTTCTTGGCATGAAATGGCCTCTAGGTAGTTTCTAATTCCAGTGTTACTGCTGAATCTTAATTTCCTGTCTGCAAAATGGAAGGAACCATATTTTCCTGACAACTGTTAAAACTGACTGTAACCTTCATAGCCCTATCTCAAATAAGAAAATCATCTTAGTTAAAGTTTGACGTGAGTTTTTGGAGATGGATTGGGTGGGGGGCAGGTTTTTTTAAGCATGGCCTCAGTCTAGAAAAGGAAAAATATTTGCAATGAATTAACAGAAGATACTTGTAGGGTCACTCAGTTTCACTTGTAGTATTTCCTAAGCAGCTCTCATCATTGGAGTCCTGCCTGTGGTTTGCCACTAGTCACTATGTTCTTTTAACTGTAATATTTCCCTGTGCTCTGAAGCTAAGTAAGAAATTGGTTTTTTGTTCCTTGCTGTTGGAGATAGGGGTTATCTTTGTGAATGGTGAGAGGATTGCATTATACAGATTGCAGCTCGTTCAGGAGAAGGCACAGAAGAAGAACCGGCAAAAAATGTCATAACTTAATAGCTGAAATACTATCTTCACAGGAGAGAGTCATGCTAGTACAGCATCTGTAAATCAGTATTGGTTGCTGTGCATCATCAGATATGCAACCTTTTTTAAGGTGATAATTCCCATAATTTGGGTATTGACCTTGTTCTATGTTGTACAGACTTGTAATTTGTGTTCTTTTGAATGATCCCCACAGGTGGGACATTTCTAATGTGAAGTCACGCTGTGAGACACCTCTGAGTGCGCTGGGAAGATGGGGTTATAAATATTCATTGCTCTTGAAACCTTGGGCTATGAATGTTTCAAATTTTATAAGCTAAGCAGAACTGGGCCTAGTCAGAGGAAAAAACCCCAACCTCACAACTTTGGTAAATCCAGGTGATAATTGAAGCAAAATGGGTAAGCAAATGAGAGGTTTTCCGCTAGGCTGATTTTGAGCCAACAGGCTAATTTGATTAGGAGAAGTACATAAGCACAATATAACATCTAATCACTTATGACAAAACCAAGTCAGGCTAGGTTTCCCCTCCCTTGGAAATACAATAACTGTTTTGTGGTCCACTTTCATCACTGAAGAACAAAACATCATGAGCTATAGATCACAGTTTACTTCTCAGGAACAAGCATGGGTGATGTCAGGCTGCCCCATGCTGTCTCATCCCTTTCTGTGGTGGGATCTCAACCACCAGCTGTGGGAAACACAATCAGAGCTGTGACTGCATCATGAGCCTGGAGAAAAATCTGGCATGAATCATGTGTAATGGCACTAGCAGTTTCTTTCAACTGCAGGTCTTAAAGCAAGGGATGAAGGGCAGGAGGAGCTCATTTCATTCCTTTCCTACTTAATTTGTCCAGGTACCAAAGAAAGAGTCGTTAACACTTGGTGTCTGCCTGTGCTCTGCAATGAGATATGGCAAAGTCCAATCTTCAAGCCTTCTTCCTATAATCAGGTACAAAGGTGTTTGTTGGTTTTTTTTTGTTTCTTGAAGAGTAGCTTTGCAGATAAGTTATCCCAGTGGAAACTATAATCTTATATGGCTCCCCCTGACTACTGATAGATTCCCCAGGTTTACATGGCAGAAGTTCAACATGAACCCCTGCTGCCACCGGGATCATGACATCACCCTGTTGGAATCTGAAAATCATAACCCTGCGCAATTCAGAGTTTAATGGTTTTCCCATTGGGTTGATACTCGTGCAGTGTCCAAAGTGTCACCAGTGAATCTCCAAATCTCTACACCACAGGCTATTGAGGGCCCTTCTGCCTCACCCTATCTCTCTTTTTTTTTGTTGTTTATTTTAATTTTTTTTAAAACCAGGAAAGACTCTAATATCAAAAGATCATCATGTTTTCACAAAATGAAATAACTGTTTCCAGTTAGTCCTGGAGTTAATCTTTAAAGCCCAGAAAACCTCCCAGAGCTCAATGACCTTAAAGCCTCTCCTTGTTTACGATTTGTTAAGCAGTATGATTTTGGTGGAGAAGTTGGAGGTGGCTGCCTTGAGGGCAACTGGCAGGAAGGAAATCTCAGGATCTGTCATCATGGAACATGAGACATAAAAATGGGTTCAAAACATAGATACATCTCTATGCAAAGTCTTCTGTTAATGCCTTTGTTATTCTCTACGTGAGAGCTTGATGTTGCTGGGGAAAAACAAGATAATTTTGCAATTAAACAGATGAAAATTTGATACTCCCTTATTACCTCTTTTGTTCTAAGATTATGGGATTGTGTAAATCAATGAGTGTATTTTATAATGACTAGAGCATAAGTGTGCCTAGATATGTACAGCTGGGACAGCCAAGGCAGGAGCTGAGTCTGGGACACCTCCCTCTGTCTTTTTCTTGCTATTTCTTTTAGAGAAACATTATTTTACTGAAATCTTCTGGAGTGCATCTTACTATCACCTGCAGTTGAAGTTCCATCATGCTTTAATGTTATTTAACCCCATGCACAGGGGCACCCTGCCTGACATGGGATCCTTGGGATTATCACTGTGAGACACAGGGAGTAGTTCTTCTATTTCTGCCACTACACCAATTTTCCATTTTTTCCCAGTGTGCCTGTCGAACTAGTTATGAAACCGCAGTGGAAAACAAATCAGTGAAATGTTGCAAATTATAGAAGTGATCCTGTAAACAATTTTTGTTACTATCATGAACTTAAAAGAACAGGGGAAAGGGGGAAATGTTTTAAACTACTTTACCTGCTGGACAGGCAACGATGCTGGACCGTCTCCTATTTGATGTGATGGGCTCAAAGCTTAATATCTCTGCATGATACTTTTCTGCTGCTTGTGGCTCTTTAACAGGGCTTAAGGACACCTTCTTCCAAAAAAATATACTGTGGACTTGAACAAAGTACAAAGCAGGTGAAGAAATGGTTAAAACCACAAAAATCTTTTTCCCCAAGATCTGGCCTGCAGTTTCTCACCCCTCTAAGCTTACATGATGACTCATATGCATTCGCATTCCCCGTGCTTCACATGGCATCTGCTGCTACGCATTTGTTGCAGGATCTTGTCTTTGAACAGCTGGTGACAACCCACTTCCTCTTGCTTTCTTCAGCAGAGATTTTTCAATTGTTTCTTGTTGTTTTGATGTGAGACCTAGTGTTGGAAAAACAAGCCCATTTACCCTGATTAGAACCAGCCATTTAAGCACTTGCCAATTAACAACCCATTTTTAATTTTTCTAAGGACCCAGGAAATACTTTCCCTCTCTCTCCTTTCACTTTAGATATGATTCCACATAAGCAGAACAAAATGAAGCAGTTCATATATAAAGTATAATTAATATTTCACTTGTTCTCCTCCTTCCTTTGTCCTACAGAGTTGGAGACAAAGGGATGTTTTGCTTTCTTCATGCTAATCATAATTAGCTTGATGTCGTGATAACCATGCTGCCTCCTTACACAGAGAAATTGCCACTAATGATGAGTGTTATAGACATGACCTTCAGAAAAGCAAACAGGAGAAAATCACCCTCACATTGACAACAATGATACAAAAAGTGATTAATTTTAATTACTTCATGCCAATTCTACTAAGAGGCATTAAGAAAAATAATTTAACATGCATATGTTTTTTGCAAAATTAGGGACAGCCGGGTTTATACTAGTCAAGTACATTCAGTGAAAGAGAAATCTTCCGTCAGGGATTTGATCTCAACTCTCTCTATGAAAGCATACACTATGCTTTTACACTTTTGGAAAAAGTATGTACTGAAAATGGAGCTTAATGCTTAGTTACTCTTTTTACTCTTTGACCTCTCATTCAACACATATAGATTTCCTTGCCATGGACCCCTTTTATTACATAAATATTTTAAGGAAGTAGTAAACCTTCAAGTGAGACCACCTTGTTTCCAGACGTAGTTACTTGAGAAACTGCATATAATCCTATCAGATCTAAAGGCAGTAAAGGTAAGGGCTCTCGTGCTTTGAAATGCTTGCTTTATTACTGATTTGATGGCTATACCATTCTGCAGGAATTTTCCAAAGTTTTTCTTTTTTTCTTCTCATAATTCAAGTTGACATTACAATATGTATTGTTTAGTCTGTACTGTACTGTTTAATCCCATAAGTAGTATTTGCTGAGATCTTCACCTATACTTTGCCTGTTCCCTAAAACATCAGTATACTTCTAGTACATGGCTATTAGGTGTTCTGCAACTCTCTGCAGAGGTGCCTTTGACAACCATTTCATCCTCTGAGTTGAGTTGTCCCTTGTAAATGCCACAGAACGTCTGACTACAGAGGAATGAGTTTCCTTGGAAGGTCACACTTTCTGCCTACAATTGCTGGATATGTTGATTAGCCCTTTTTGATAAACAGTTCCTTAGGTCTTGAATGTAAATACTGAATAAGCATATACATTTACTGAATAGTTGCCAAATCTGTTTTTTATTTGTTTCTTTCCTGTGGGAAGGGAGGATTTCAAATCACTGTGCTGCTCAGAGGAAATTGAAAACAGGATCTATTTTTATTTCTCATTTGACTTCTCAAGATGGATCAGTGGAAACCTGTTACAACACTAATTTACTTAAAGATGTATTATGTGCACTTCGCTAAAATTCTGAGGGGAAAACACTTTGTTTTCGCAGTTGTTTGGCCTGAAGCCAAGATTCCCCATGAAACTGCATGAAGAAGCCAGAAGAGAATTATCCACAATTTTTTATGCATACAGCATTGTTGCACTGATTGGCTTGTGAACCTGTGCCCTTAAAATATATTTTAAAAGACAGTAGGGGGCTATAAATGGACTGAAGGTACACCCTTTCTCTATAGCTGTGCAAATCAAGGACTGATGTGGAGCATTTCGATGAATCTGCCCCCCAGACCTGATGCCAAAACGAAATATCACTGCTTTATAGCCAGAGATGAAAGATTTCTCATTTCCTGAAATGCAGTGCAAGTGCAAAGAGAGATGCTAAAAGCTTCAACGTTCATTTTTTTTTTTGTGACAAACTGTAAGGGTTAGTTGCACATAACTGTTAGGTAATTTTTACTGTATTAGCTGTAATTTCCATTTGAGTACACCTTCAGTCCGTGGTGCTCTCCATCTGAATGCATAACATCTCTTGGTCCCTGGGGCAGTATTGGTAACAACTCACAGTGTGGCAACCTGTGTTATGGCTGCTCTACGAAAACCAGTGCCATTTGTCAGATATTTGAAAAGACTGCCTGTTCAACGTAGCCAATGACAAATTTTAGGTTGAGATAGATTTGCCCTCTAGTTCACAGACTAGCTCTTCTTTTCCTCTGCAGTGCCATTCACTGCAGGCTAACCCTTCTGTGCCCATTCCATTCTCTGAGAGAAGACAGATCTGCAGATAATTGGATACTCAACACCTGTGTTTCAATTATCATATTATTTGAAGAATCTGGTGCTTCACTTAATGTTCCTCAAGTAATTCTCTTGATTATTTGCTATTGCAGAGCTGGGGTAAACTTGTTTGCTTCTCTTTTTCTCTCTGCTTGAATTTGATTTCAGAAAGCAATCTCAGATAAAAGAGGGAGAGATTTTAAAGTCCTAATTACATGGTGCTGTTGTTGGCTTTGTTGCTGGAAGTGGCAACATAAGAGTATACATTACCTTACACTATATGAAATGCCAAGAGCAGAATACATTATTTTTATTGTGATGTCATTTTTTGGTAAGCTTTTCCAGAACAGGCATATCTGAGAGTCACGATAGTTGTATTCAGCAAGGATTTATCTATAATATTTAATTACAAGAGCTCTGCATACATTTACATAATGTATTGGAGGCTTTTGTGGTGAGAAAACAGCTCAGGGCATGTACAACAACATCTCACTTCTCTCTCTCTCTCCTGTCAATTACCCTTGAGTCATCCCACTTGCTTAAGCTTCAGGTCAATAAAACAAATTTCAAATCAGAATTCAGTATCTGCTGAGACATTAACTTCATCACGTGCCTGTAGAAAGTGCATATTTTTTCATCAACCTTTTCTCCTAATGTGATTTTTCTGATTTTCTTCTACAGAGGAATCCTTATGCACATTCAGTGCAGTTTCATTTAAAGAATTCCTTCATGTCCTCGGTTTCTGTCAGCATCCATATTATTTCTATGTGTGTAATGCTTGGGGAAGAATTGTTGGTTTCATTTGTGCAATTTGCAAAAATAATCAGGTCCAGAAGGGACAAAGTTTATCATAGAGATTTGATAAGACTGTTATTATGGAGAATAATAGTAAATATTTCATAATGTGTTCTGGAGCTTACAGAATATTCTTGCTTATTTTATTGTTGTTTTTTTCTCAATACCACTATGGTGTTCTGTGTGTCCTAGGCAGTGTCAGTTATTAGAAAATAATTATGAAAGTATTAATAATTCCCATCCCTTTTCATATTTGATTTTGATGTAAAATCAGGCAAAAGGTTGAAATTTCAGAGTTCCATTAAATTGGAACAGAAATGTTGGACATTTTCAATCAAAAGAGAATATTCTTACATTCCTGAAATGGAAGGGGTTTGCTTTGCAAATTCTTGTAAAGTGAGTTATAGTACTGGTCCTTATTCGATTTCATGGTTTCCAGCTGCCACTACAGTTCCCAAATTGAACTATAGGATTCTTATACTATACAATGTGGAAGAAATACATCCTGAGAGATACAGTGCATTACAGCTGGAGTCCTTTAGAGATCACTGCCCCGCAAAGAGTAGGGGCTGGAATTAAAAAGTAAACAATGCAATGTAAATACAGGGAAATACAGTGTAAAATATAAGCATTTGCTTTTTCCATGTTTCCCAGTGTATTTTAGCTGAGTGTTTCTCTTAGACTCCACTTTATTTCCAGATATATGGAATGTTATGTATGGAATAATTACTCCATTATAGATAAAAACTTCAAGGGTTTACAATTTTTTCCCTTGTTGTAGAGAATACCACAACTGGAGAAGGCTAAAGTGGGTGTACGCTCTTTCATTCCACAAGTGTATGTCTTCTGAGCATGGATTGCAATAGTTCAGTACAGATTTTAGGGTGAAATACGCTGCATCACAGTGGCCCACTGCAGAAAAACATTCTGGAAATCATTCAATGACAGATTGCCCTGAGTGCAGAGCTGGGTTGGCAGGCAAGGTAGTTGTCCTGGTTTTCCACAGGCTACATTAACTAGTGCTACAACTTCTCCTGTGCAGGGTGAGAGATAAGAAGGAGCCCAGGCTTGAGCCTTAGCCTTTTTTGAGGAACCTCCTGGGCCTAATGTCATCACTGAGAACAGTCAGTAGTTCCCAAAAGAGTACATACAAAATTCATAGAATCAATGTAGGTTGAAAAGACATTTAAGATCATCGAGTCCAACAATATTTGGACTCTGGATACCTTATAAATGTATTGGTACCAGATACTATACCCTCCATGTTTTTTTGGGAACTCCAATGTTTTTCAGTTAACTCCATCTCCAATGATGGCTGCCAGATTTAAGGAGAGAAAAACAAAAAAAAAAAAGCAGGAAAATGGGAATAAAGAGTTAGATGTTCTTTATTGTTTCTCTATGGATATCTCAGATAAAATATGGCATGTCTGGTACACCCAAAACTTTCCTCTGACACATGAAGAAAAGATAATTCTAGGTCTTTTATTTTACATGATTTTCTTCTTTTTTTTTTCTCCAAAATGATCTTACTCTTCAGAAACGATGGTTCACATACGCTCTCAGACCATTGGAGCTACAACACTGCAACTCCAGAGTTTGATGGACAAATCTACACATCAAAACCAAGGATTAGACACCTATAAGTGTTTAGGATTGTAGTCATATTGCAAACTATTCCATAGATGCATGTAAAGTGATAGGAAAAATAATCTGCTGAATTACATTATATCAAGAACAATTCATCAAGTAAAACTAGGACATTCTGGGAGTTCAGATACATACAAAAAGTTGGAATATAGACAACTTTTATTCTTAAACATGCAGAGCTTTGTCTGTTTCTTCATACCTATTTACACAATTTTGTTGTAAGCATTAAAAAGTAATGATCTCATCTTTCACTCCCATGTCAGCAGCCTCATAACAGATTCACTGGCCCCCAAAGCTGCAGCTTGTCATAAGCAAGAGACAAATGCTTAGAGAGCTTTCCCTCTGTTTGATCCTTTTAATCAACTTTATTTCCTCTACAGAATTCCAATTATCCCATTAAACAATGAGTCAGGATGCTTATATTGATACAGGTGTTTTAATTGGTTAATTTATACTCATGCCAGCCACAGCTAAGACTTCATTTCCCCGAGGTCTCCTTAGATAACCACAGTTCCTCCTAATCTGTAAAGGTAATTCCTAGCAGGCATAGTACTTGAGCAAAATGTTCAGACTTGCACCTAAGCACCCGTCGCCACAAACTAATCCATGTTTGGCCATACATATACATGCTGTTGAGCTTTCATTTGCTTCTACCCTGTAATTTCTGCCCTATTTAATTTTAATTATACAAC
Source organism: Eurystomus gularis (assembly GCA_013400335.1). Taxonomy (NCBI): domain Eukaryota; kingdom Metazoa; phylum Chordata; class Aves; order Coraciiformes; family Coraciidae; genus Eurystomus; species Eurystomus gularis. Next base: position 43,638 of record VZZY01016466.1, read on the forward strand.
ACTGACCGTATGCTTTTAAAACCAATTTGCAAGAAAAAAAGTCGTAGAATCATAGAACCATTTAGGTTCTTTAAGATCATCCAGTCCAACCATAATGCTACTCTACCACATCTGCTGCTAAACCATGTCCCTGAGCACCACACCTACATGGCTTTTAAACACATCTTCAGGGATGGTGATTCAACCACCTCCCTGGAGAGCCTGTTCCCAGTGCCTGACAACCCTTTCGGTGAAAAAAACCTTTCCTAATGTCCGACCTAAACTGCCCTGGTGCAACTTGAGGCCTTTTCCTCTTGTCCCATCACTTGTTACTTGTGAGAAGAGACCAGCACCCACCTCTCTACAACCTCCTTTAAGGTAATGTTAGAGAGAGATAAGGTCTCCCTTCAGCCTCCTCTTCTGCAGACTAAACAACCTCAGTTCCCTAAACCACTCCTCATAAGACTTGCTCTCCAGGCCCCTCACCAGCTTCATTTCCCTTCTTTGGACCCATGCCAGCACCTCAATGTCTCTCTTGTAGTGAGGTGCCCAAAACTGCACACAGTACTTGAGGTGCAGCCTCACCAGTGCCGAGTACAGGGGGACGATCACTTCTCTAGTCCTGCTGGACACACTATTTCTGATACAAGTCAGGATACTGCTGACCTTCTTGGCCACCTTGGCACACTGCTGGCTCATATTCAGCCAGCTGTCGATCAGTACCCCCAGGTCACTTTCTGCCAGGCAGCTTTCCAGCCGCACTTCCCCAGGCCTGCAGCATTGCATGGGGTTGTTCTGACCCAAGGGCAAGACTCAGCACTTGGCCTTGTTGAAGCTCATACAATTGTCCTCAGCCCAACAATCCAGCCTGTCCAGGTACCTCTGTAGAGCTTCCCTACCCTTAAGCAGATCAACACTCCCACCCAACTTGGTGTCATCTGCAAACTTACTGAGGGTGCACGCTATCTCCTCATCAAGATCGTTGATAAAGATATTAAACAGAAGCGGCCCCATGAATTGCCGGGGCCTGAGTTATGGGCCCCAANTGAATTGCCGGGGCCTGAGTTATGGGCCCCAA
>VZZY01016467.1:0-10909 GCA_013400335.1 Eurystomus gularis
GAGGGAGGGGGAGAAAAAAATACTTATGGGCTTGATTCTGAGAGAATAAAGATAATAATTTTTAGTGTTTCTACTGCTTTATTATCTGATAACAAATATCTAAAGGTAAATGTGTTTCTCATAAAACTCAGCATCTCTATTCTTCAAAGTGCATTTGGGCTAGTCCCTGATATCTAACTGCATTTTACTTCTGCATCCACAGTCATTGTGACCTAAGGTTAGATCACCTACTGGCTGGCATGATGTTAGTCTGGTTTACAAATAAAGTATTCCTGTCAATGCTAATCTTAGGTGTATATGTAACCCTCATATACATGCAAACTTACTATGTCTACATTACTAAGTTATATTTTCCCAAGCAAATCTCACTAGGGAACAATATAAGCTGTAAGCAGTAGTCTGTGGTATGCATTAAGAAAATCTTTGTGATAATAGTTAACTTTGGTGAATGCTGGCAGAGCTACGAAACGGTTTCTTCAATTGTTTAGAAATAAACTGTAACTTCTTAGTAAAGTTACTCCACCATGGAGTAATTAAGTTGGAATTCCTTCAGAAAAGCAAGAATTTGTACATTCCCTAATTGTGATTCACTACCCTTTCTTTGAACAATAGAAAATAGCTCGAGTGTGATAACTTCCTGACTCAAAACCACTGACACTTTCTGCTTGGAATATACATTTGAGGTGAAAAATGTTAACCAAAACCACAGTCAGATAAAGCAGACTTGATTAAATAAAACATTACAGTGGTCAAAAGCCATCCTTGTTAAAACACACATTATTGGAAAGCAATTGCAGCTGATAAAAGACTCTAGTGGAAATATGTCAATGGCCAAAGGGTAAAACAATTTTAAAAAGCTTTTTAGAATAGAATTGGGAAGAAAAGTACCCTTTATTGGATTGTTTGCTTGATACAGTTGGTGAAATCCTGAATAGTGATAGAAAGGCAAAAAATGTCCACAACTGTTTCTGACCTGTACTGGTAACAAAGCAAGAACAGATGCAGGAGGCAGATACTGAGGGAATAGAATATTCACCATTTAGGACCAAAAAAAAAAAGGTGGTGGTAGCACTACTGAAACTAGGATATTTTTAAACCACTGTCCTACGTTCCCCTAGGCTAGGGTTAATTTTCACAAGAACTTGGGAGGGGCCACAGCCAGAATAGCCCACTGAGCCAGCCCATGGGATATTTGATACCATACTGGTGTCACGCCCATTATATAAGGGGGGAGCTGGCTGGGGGAAGTTGGCAGCATCGGCAGCATTTGAGGCAATGAGCAGTTGCGTTGTGTATCAGTCATTTAATATATGATTTCATTAGTACTATTGTTATTACTGTTATTTCTTATCTCTTTGTGGTGTTCTATTAAACTGTCCTTATCTTAGCCCAAGGAGTTTTACCTTTTTTCTCCTGATTATCCTTCCCATCCCACTGGGGACGGGGGCAGAAAAGTGAGTGAGCAGCTGTGTCATACTTAGTTGCTGGCTGGGGTTAAACCACAACAACCACAGATTCATTAAATTATGTCAGAGACTTTAAAGACATTAGATAAATGACAGTGTGTAGCGGTTGGGAGCAGACATCCGTACCGCCTCCCAAAGGGGAAGGGGATCGAGGGCAAAGCGAGATACCTTCCCACCAAGCTCGTAGGCAATTACGGAGACCAATGAGTATTCGACAAGTTTATTACTAAATATATTTGAATAAAACCATATCTACTCTACTGAAATATTACGGTATTAAAGGATGCCACGCCCACCCACTCACTCCCACTTCCCTGAGGAGGATTGGAAATAACGGAGAGGATAGGGCAAAATAAGAATTCAATTATATCAAAAAATATAACTTATGTGTGAATGGTGTGGTGTGGGTGCATGTGCGCATACGTAAATATCGATTTTCTACCCTTTTCTGGCGTGTGGCGATGGTCCCTGTGGAGGCCAGGGCGATGATGCCCAGCCGGCAGACTTGGGCGGTTCCAATGACGTCAGCAGCTTGCAGTTTTTCGGCGCAATCGGAGTCTTTCTTTCTCCGACAGCAGCGCCGGCTTCTTGCCGCGGTTTCTTTCAGCTTCGGCAGGAGCGCGCGGCTGCGGCAGCGACTGCGCAACTCAGTGCCGATGGTGACAATTCTGCCCGGTGCAGTTCCAGCAGTGGCCAAAGGTGGCGTGGGCGCCAATGGTGCGCAGCTCATCTCGGAGCGGCTTGGCGCAGTGTGCGCCCAGGTCCTCCCTGCGGCGCTGCGGCAGGGGTGCGGCGCTGTGCGGCAGCCCCTCGACGGCAACAGCAACGATAGCAATGTCCTCCTTGACGCAGCATGGGGGCAAAAAGAGAAAGTTTTGTTTTCTTTTTGAGTTTTTATACCTTGCCGTGTTATCACGACTTCCGGCTTCCAGCTTCCGGTGGCAGCCACCACAGGCGCTCTGTTTTAAATAAGACTTTTCCTTGATATGTGGGTTGGTCTCCCACACAGTGTTACTTTTTTCACAGAGCTGAGGAAACTCTTAGTTTTTGAAGAGTAGGAAACTCTAAGCTGGTTAGCCATAGGTCAAGGAGAGGCATAATAAATTTAATAGTTAAGTAGACACTGTAAACAAACAATTTAAGATTTAAAATGTAAGATATGTTTATCAGCATGGCTTCATGAAAAGTATTTTTTGGTAAAAAATCTGTTGTCCATTTCATACAAATATAGTTTTGATTGATAAAAACAGGTATGTTGAATAGTAAATTTTGTTTTAACGGAATTTTATATCACATGACCTACTAATGTAGTCACATGAGTCAATTGCATTTGTAGACTTAATAGAGGTGCATGTTAGTTTGACTTTCTGACCGTTTTTTAAATGCATTTTTCAATGGAGTCTTATTAATAAGCAAGGTTTTTATTAACAGAGTCCATCAGGAATTCCTTCCGTTAATAATTTGACATTTTTATCAACACTCTAAATGCTAAAATCTTTGTGAATAAGGTTTGCTGAGGAAATGAAGACTTATTATTCAGAAGATAATGATGGCATGTTATGGTTAAAAAAATTACAGATAGCATCAGGGAGGGTGCAGGTTAATATTGCAGTACAGAAGACTTCTGTGAGGCAGAAATAGATGCAATGAAGGCACCAGCATGAACAGATTCAGTACAATCATGGTTTTCTGACCCTGTTTGATATGCTGACAGGATCATACCAGCAAGCACAACAGATTTTCCACTTGAAACAAGAGATGTAGGCTTGGGCCCCTTTGATTTTTTATTTATTTACAGACTGTAAATTCTAAGATTATAGCAATATTTTTCATGGAGGAAAACTACAGTACCAATAATCATCAGTATTTCGAGTTGATGTACAGGTCATATCTGCAGTACCTAGTCTAGAATGGTGTGAGGAGGAAAGATTACTCTTTCTGTCATAGATGCTATATGTGTTTTGTAGCCACAGATCAATCAGAGCAGCTGTTTAAGCCTGCAGACTTTTTTGGAGAAAACAGATAGGAATGTTACGGGGAGTGCTGAGGATAAATTTATGACAGGAGCTGAGCCCTTCCCATTATAGTAAATCTGGTTATTTACTTAACAATCTAAATTTCTATTTAGCTATCTGATTTTGGGAATGCAAATCATTAAATTTCTGGCTTCAGCATATTGGGTATGACATGGTACTTATCAGGTTCTGTTAAAGAAGTCTATAAATATGAAGGTCTAAAGATAGAGATATTGTGGGTAGGAGTCAAAAGATAATGCAGTTTGGATTAGATGCATACTCCTCTCCTTACTCTTCATGGCTGGTGGAATCAATGTGGAGTTGTACAAAATGGTGGGCTGCCTCTTCACTGCCTGATCTTTGTCTGAGGAGTGCAGATTAATGTCAGTCAGAGTGACTTCTTGACGTCCCCTAAACATGCTATGGTCTAGTGCCTTCACATAATTTCAAAACCCCATAATACCTAGCCCTGTTAGTTCTTAATAAGCTGTGGTGTGATCTCTGTGCAAATACCAGATAACAAACCCAAGGAACTTCGTAACAGTTTTTTGTTGTTCCTCAGCATGGACAGACTGTAAGTTGAACACATTGGGGTCAAATATGTGTGATATTTTAGATTGAATATTAGGAAAGATTTCTTTACTGAAAGAGTGATCAAGCACTGGAACAGGCTGCCAAGGGAAGTGGTGGAGTCACCATCCCTAGAGGTGTTCAAAAAATATGTAGATGTGGCACTTCAGGACATGGTTTTGTGGTCATGGTAGTGTTGGGCTGATGTTTGGCTTAATGATCTTAGAGGTCTTTTCCAGCCTTTATGATTCTATGATTCTAGTATATTTGTGGAAAAGAAACTGTGAGCCACTGGAGCTAAGGAAGCGCCTCTAAACACTCCTAAGGCATTCCAGGCTTGGGAATAGTGCTCATCTACACCAGGGCACAATTTACAACTTTTGAGGGTTTACTATAAATTTAAATTGCATATAACACCCCAAGTATATATTTTCCTTCTCATGGTAATCTTCCTCTTTCTGGCAGCATTAACAAAATACATTTAATTGTTCAAGCACATGGCTACAAGGAACTTTCAGTGGAGAAGAAGCTGGAGTTTTCTGAGTGCTTGCAATATACTTGACATACTAGCAATATCTGCTGAGTTATGTTCTATATAATTTCTGAATCATGTTCCACAGCACTCAGCAGTATCTGTCACATGCTTTGAATCTATGTCACAGTTATTGCTGACTTCAAATGAGTAATATTTAGCTACGTTTCTTTGCAAAATTCAGGTGAAAAGCTCCAAAAGATTCACACTGTAGCAAAGTTTCACCTTCTACTGATGAGTCATTTTTAATGAATCTTTAATGAACAACAGCAAGTACATATGAATTGTAGCTGAGTTTACAAAGAAAGATAGTGCTGTAATTTATTTTTCTGTGCTTATCTAAAACGTTGCTGACTTCCAAGGACATGCTTTTTCTTTCTTAATCAAACTAAATAAAAATTGGGTTCATAAAAAGATACTTCAAAATAATTTTCACTATATGTGACACTATATGTCAACAAAATTGCTTGTGGAAACAATCTAAAACACAATAGGTTTTAAACAACAGAGATCATGCATAGTATGCAACAATCAGTTAGCTTCAAAGAGCAGAAATCAAAGATTTTCACATAATTAGAAACTGGAAGTGGAAATTATCTCTTTAGGCTACAGTTCCTTTATCTGTGCATAAATGCTTCAACTTTAGTATGTTTGTTAGTTGCAAATATTCTGTTTCTTGGGAGAATTTTACCTTAGCCAGCCTTTACCTTTACCTTTGTGTGCCAGCTTTCCCATGTTTTTGAATGTACACCACTTTAATCTGGGAGGCTGAAAACAGCTGAGAATATTTGGCTTTTACCCTTATCCACTGCCTCTTCACACTCCCCAGCATTAATGGGTTCCTGATTTCTTTGCTGTACCGCTATACCCATCTGCCAGTCTTCTTTACAGGAAAGGACAAAATGAAAATATAAGTCTACCACATATTTTAAATTCAGTAAAGCTTATTTTCCTTCATCATATCTATATTTTCTGGTAGATTGCTTTGGACCCATATTTACATCTCTGTAACCAGTGCTCTTTTAAAACTCCTAGGCAAAGCTGAAATATTCCAAAAGCTGAATGTGAAATACTATCTTCATTGGTAGATTAATTCATATATACTTCATTTTTTGCTGAAAAAGAGGAGATTTAGCGAAAGATGCAAGGTCTAATTCTTGCTGGTATCAGAGTACCTCTAAAGGGAGCATAAAATCCTCGCTTTTCTAGATACCAGTCCTTTGACTTTGGTAATAAGAGTTTACTTGGATTGAGTTGTGTTGTGCTGTTCTTCACACCAGAGCAAACTGAATTCAAGTATATTGTACATTGCAATGTAACACAGAGATAGCTGAGCTAGATAAAAAAATAGCACAGATGGTTTAAGTACAGCAGCATTAGGCTTGAGGCAGGCTACATTATAGAAAAGTTTCAAAGTGCCCCCTCCAAAGACAGCGGAACTTTTTTTCTCATGAACATAGTGGTGAGCACCTCATGATTATTCTGACTGAAACATTGAAGTATTGCTGTCACTTCAAGCAAGAACTTGAGGAGCCCAAGCACAAGATAGCTTTAGGATATGACTAATGGAAAGAGGGAAAAGGTAATTTCTTATCACTGTTATACTCTTCTTCAGGCTCAGACATCAATGAGATCAGCCCTTCCCAGCTTCAGACAGTTGTGATGAGGTATATGAGCTGGCAGGATCAAGTGCTCTGTGATCATACATCCCTCTGCATGGAGAAGGGATACAGGATGAATGGGCTTCATTTACTTCTGCTGGCTTTTTGTCAGAGGAGCTTCCGTCTCCCTGGAGAACTGTCAGCACCGAAATCTAAAGGAGTCTGTGGGGTTTGTTGCTTTACATTGCAGATCCACCTGGTGGTATCTTTACAGTGTGAGTTACTTCATTTTCTATATTAACTCAGTCTCCAATTTAAAAGTATTTCTGAGCTGGTGTCAGTGCAGCTCCTGAGATAAGACTGCTTATCTGTCACTGGTAAAACCTGGGAAGAACAGCTGTTCTGAGATATTCCTAATTCACTAGTTGGAAATTCCTTACCTCTTAAACATACTTCACCTTTTCTGTGAACCTAAAATGATACAATTGCATTAATTTAAGGGTGCTCACAAAAATATCATACTTTTATATTAAAAATAACAAAAGCAAACAGTGTGAATGTAGTGCTTTATAGCTGTCTGGTCATACTTAATGTAGCATACTGCGCTTATCAGCTCTGGTTTACCTTGTGACAACTAGATTAGTTAGTGTAATGGTGCTGTATTTGCCTGTGAATTATTTGGGTTGTGGAAAGTAAATGCTGTTTGTACTGGGATTAGGACGACTGTACCAGAATGACTAATAGGAAACTAGGCCATGAGATTTTAGGAAAGACCTCTATGACAAATTTAGCAGTTTAGTCCCTTTTACTATCCATGCATACAGGCATCCCATTTCTTACTGAAACAGAGTTACAGATCTGATACAGCCTTGGTATTTCTGCATGTCTCACTAAATATTTTGAAGAAATACCCTATGAAGATGGAATGTTCCAAGTGTAATTGGGAGCCCCAAAACAACTAAAAATGACTGGGTAAGTGCCTCAGGCTCCCAGGTCTCGTGTTTAAATGGAAAATATAGAGTGAGACTCCCAGATATCCATTTCTTTCATGTTCCATGCTTAGGGTCATAGCAATTAAAATGCCTTGCTGCAGTGAGACTAGAGATAAGCTGAGGGAATACTAAATAAGCCAGTATGCAGAGATCACTGGAGTAGGTAGCAGTTTGAAAGCTCCAGTTTATGAAAGTAACTAGGAAACTATGCTAGTAGCTAAAAGATCAAACATTCAACTTATCAAAGGTTACGTTTGAAGTTTTGGAAACCAAAATAAAGAAATTTCTTGTTCTATTTCAGTGACTTCTATGGCATATTTGGCCATTGCACTTTCCTTAATAGCAGCTGATTTTTGTGGGAATAATTTTTAGCAGTGCTGCATCGTACAAGATGATTCCACAGTAAATGCTCTGCAAACAGTGTGTTAAATTGATTCCTTGTCCATACTTGAGGTTGATTAAATGTAAATTTCAGGTTCTTTATCTTAGGCAGTTGTTGGCTTTGTTCCTTGGCTCAAGTTAGTGTGTCTCTTCTAAAACACACTTCAGCTGAAAGCACCATTCTTTCTTAGTCTTCTGTATTCATGTTGAAAAAATAGCTTTCTTGCTGGAGCAAGGCAGCAAATTTATTGCATCATGGATTTTTTTATTTGGTATATGACACCTAACAACTCTGTGCCTCAAACCAGCTTGACATTGCGCTGCTGATCTAGAATACAGGCTTCAAATGAATTTAAAGGCAAGAGTTGTAGGAGGGTTAATGAAAATTTTGTTCTCATTTGGGCTATAGTGATTGAATAGTTTTTTTCCCCGTTTTAGAGGAGCATTGAAAACATAAGTCTATTGAGAATGTGATGTTTATGTGGACTGCTTGGTGGATAAGGAATTGGCTGGATGGTCATATTCAAAGTGTTGCAGCCAGCTGCTAGATGTCAAAGTGGAGACCAGTGACGAATGGTGTTCCTCAGGGATCAGTACTGGGACCAGTACTGTTTAACATCCTTGTCAATGACATGGACAGTGGAACTGAGTGCACCTTCAGAAAGTTTGCAGATGACACCAAGCTGTGTGGTGTGTTTGACACGCTGGAGGGAAGGGATGTCATCCGGAGGGACCTCGACAGGCTTTAGAGGTGGGACCATGCCAACCTCCTGAAGTTCAACAAGGACAAGTGCAAGGGCCTGAACCCAGGTAGGGACAATCCCAAGCACAAATACAGGCTAGGCAGAGTATGGATTGAGAGCAGTCCCGAGGAGAAAGACTTGGGGGTACTGGTTGATGAAAACCTCAACATGAGCCAACAATGTGTGAGTGCAGTCCAGAAAGCCAACCATAGCCTGGGCTGTATCAGAAGAAGTGGTCAAGGGAGGTGATTTTATCCCTCTACTCCACTCTTGTGAGTCCCCACCTGCAGTACTGCATCCAGTTGTGGGAGCCCCCAGCACAAGAAGGACATGAACCTCTTGGAGAGGGTCCAGAAGAGGGCTACAAAGATGATCAGAGTGCTGGAACACCTCTCCTATGAAGACAAGCTGAGAGAGTTGGGGCTGTTCAGCCTGGAGAAGAGAAGGCTCAGGGAAGACCTTATTGTGGCCTTCCAGTATCTGAAGGTGGCTTACAAGAAAGCTGGGAAGGGACTTTTTACAAGGGCTTGTAGTGGTAGGATGAGGGGTAATGGGTTTAAACTGGAAAAGGGTAGATTTGGATTAGAAATGAGGAAAACGTCTTCACTATGCAAGGACGGTTGAGTGACACTGGGACAGGTTGCCCAGAGAAGTTGTGGATACTCGATCACTGGATGTGTCCAAGACCAGGTTGGATGGGGCCTTGTGCAATATGGTCTAATGGGAGTTGTTCCTGCCATGGCAGGACGTTCCTAGATGATCTTTGAGGTCCCTTCCTACCCAAACCATTCTACCATTCTTGTGAAAATCACATTCATCTGAGAAAGAACATAAGATTTTATTTGAAGTAGAACCAAACCCACTGAAAACCAGGGCTATTTCTACTGAGCAAAATGCAAAAAATTTCCCTGTTTATTTACGTGTCAAGTCTGAAGGAAATGTGGAAGCTGGGGAACTTTCCTCTGGTTATATCCCTAATTTGTCCAGCAGTTAAACTCTGTTTGATTGTCTGCATTGTGAATAGCCTGCTTTCAGTGGATGTATTTATAGTATAAAGTTAAATAATGAGTGAGCTTTACAGCATTGGGACCTTCAGAGGCAACTGGCAGATTTAAAATGCATTATTCCAAAATGCACTGAAGAGTTCTCCATGTTATACTAAGTATGATCTATTAGACCAAACTAATCTCCTAGTTATAACTAATCTGTTAGAGCTTGATTCAGTTCATCTTCATTTCAGTAAGTGCAAAGTCATTGCCAGAATTAAATTAGAGTGTTTGGCTTTTTTATTCCTCCATCCTTAATTATTGCATAACCTTTAATAACATTTAATACAGGGTTTACAGAATAGAGAGGTAGGTCCAGTGTATAAATTGGATTACTCTTCCTGAAATCTGTGCATTTACAACTGTTTACAGTGACTAAGGATATGTCCCATAAATTTCACTGTAAGGTTTTCTGTATTCTGGCAGTATAATTAGACTGAAAGAGTTATTTTCAAGGGTTGTTACTACCTAAAATTGAATACTCACCAGGGCATTACTAGTACAATGGCAAAGTCACTTCTCGAGGACACTGAAAATCCAAACACTCAGTGCTGTTGCATTGCTCAGTTGGACAGGTAATATATTGTTTGTCATCTGTATGACTTGTAGTAAAACTGGCCTATTAACTGTAAAAACTTGTACATATTTCTGTAATCAGAAAATGAAACTGGTGTCTCTGGCAATAGATAACTATACACCTAGCAAGACAAATACTTATGCCTTTTGGCAGAGAGAAGCTTTTCAATGTGCAGCATGAACTTTACAAAAGCATATAAACAGCAAACCGATATATATTTCTAGATAAATAGAAACATCACTTTACTGAATAAACTAAAGAAAGCTGAGCATATATCTTTTAATACAGTTCATCAGCAGTACATTAAGAAGACCCAAAGCCTTATGGAAGTAGGAGGAGGTTGCCTGACTTCAGCAGGGCCTTGATTGATCTGGTTATCCTTAAGGTGTGCAGGCTCTCATGGGGGAACCATAATGCACATAATATTCAGGCATACATAAAATCATAGTGCCATAACTACATGGTCCCCATGGGGCAGTACTACTCATATGATCAAATGAATGCAGACATAAAATCAGGCTTCAGATAACTAGAATCATAGAATCATTTAGGCTGGAAAAGACCTCCAGGATCATCAAGTCCAACCTTCATCCCAACATCTCCCTGACCCTAGACCATGTCCTGAAGCACCACATCTACTCATTTTTTGAACGCTTCCAGGGATGGTGACTCCACCACTTCCTTGGGCAGCCTGTTCCAATGCCTTACCCCTCTTTCAGTAAATAATTTCTTCCTAGTATCCAATCTAAACCTCCCATGATGTGACTGGAGGCCATTACCTCTTGTCCTGTCATTACTTGGGAGATGAGATCAGCACCAGCCTCACCACAGCCTCCTTTTAGGTAGTTGTAGAGAGCAATGAGGTCTCCTCTCAGCCTTCTCTTGTCGAGGCTAAACAATCCCAGTTCCCTCAGGCACTCCTCATACGACACATTCTCCAGACCTCTCGCCAGCTTTGTTGCCCTTCTCTGCACCTGCTCCAGCAC
>VZZY01016467.1:11196-32732 GCA_013400335.1 Eurystomus gularis
GCCAAGGGAAGTTAACTCCATTCACCACAACCCTCTGGGCTTGGCCATCCAGCCAGTTTTTAACACAGTGAAGAGTACACCTCTCTATGCTGTGAGCCGCCAGCTTGTTCAACAGGAGGCTGTGGGAGATGGTGTCAAATGCCTTACTGAAGTCCAGGTAGACAACACCAACCACCTTGCCCTCATCCACTAGGCAGGTCACCTGGTCATAGAAAGAGAATAGGTTGGTCAAGCAGGACCTGTCCTTCATGAACCCATGCTGGCTGAGCCTGATCGTCCAGTTGTGCTGCACTTGCCCTGTAAGCGCATCCAAGATGAACCTCTCCTTAATCTTCCCTGGTACCGAGGTCAAGCTGACAGACCTGTACTTCCCCAGATCCTTCTTCCTGCCCTTCTTGTAGATGGACATCACATCAACAAGTTTCCAGTCATGCAGGATCTCACCTGTTAATCAGGATTGCTGATAAATGATGGAGAGCAGCTTGGCAAGTTCTACCGCCAGCACCCTCAGTACACTCAGGTACTCTGCTTATGTCCTGGCAATGGCGCAGGATTGTTTGTGATATATAGCCAAAGCTCACATCAAAAATGAGACATCATGAGACACTCAGATGAGTGAAGTACCTTCTGCAACCATGTGGTCTGCTTCTAAGCCTTATGTAACAGCAATGAGGGGAGCAAGAAAAGGGAGCAACTCCTCTCCATGTCTTGTATTTGTGGAAGTTGTGACCTACCATGACAGGTGTGGTCACTGTCTGCCAGGCACTGATGGGTGCTGCTTGCCCTGATCGGCAGCAAAGTCAGCATTGAGAGCAGTGGTGCTGTCTCCTGCCTCCATCCTGTGCTGTCTTGCTACTCTGGTAAGGGCATGTGTAGTCCCTTGAATGTCTCCCTGGGCCTTTTACAGGCCTTAAGAGATGTGTAGGAACAAAGTCCTCTCCAAGGCATTCCTCACTGCTGCAGGCTTGCTTGGTAAGACTTCACATCTCCCCTTGACAAGAAATCAGATATTATTAATATTTATCAAGTTCTAGCCACTTTCTTTCTAAAAATCCTAGTAAGACTTCATTATTTGTTGGTAAAGATAATATAGTGTTTTCTCATGATAGGTCATGTCTGTTCTCACCACAAGACAGACAAAATCACTCTCAGCTCTTGTGAATCTGTGGTTATCAGATCTATGCAGAGACTGTGGGGCTGTTGCATCTTAGAGTGAAAGACGAGCCCTGCATGCTCTCCTCCCACCCCTCCTCGGGGACTGTGTGCAGTTACCCCCCCCCCCATCCCAGCACAGCAGTTTTCTCAGACAAGGTATAGAGACATCCCAGTGGCAGAGCAGCAGCTAGGTCTGCCATATTACAGCAGTGAGGTCTGTGTGTGTCTTTCTGTACAGGTATTACTTGTTGGAACATATCTCATTTTACATGCACAGAATGATTTATGCCTGTACTTAAAAGAGTAGCTCAAGTGTTAAGACATCTGTTTTACATCTGTTGTACATACAAATGCAAACACTGATCTTTAAGGGTAAGTTTTGCTAATGTGCTCGCCCTTTCAGAATTCCCTGCCTTGGTGTATCATCTGGGTGATACACCCAATGCCATCAGCACACCATGAGTCAAAGCAAATTATAATATGTTGCTAGTGCGAAGCTTAAGACATGCTTTGTTAAAAGCCAGCTTTTTTCTGAGAGGTTTTTCTCTCTGACATCAGAGACTATTTACACTGAAGAAAAATAATTATGCCTCTGAAAGTTATCTGGCCAAATTAATACTGTCAGTTTCTAGAAAGCTTTATCAGGAAATATTGATTATTTTACATTTCTCCATGCAAAGCTTCAATACTATTTTGTCTCATTTTATGTATTTATGCTTTGCAATATTTATAACTTGACCACTGAAGGCTAATCTGGTGCATAATGTATGAAGTGCAAATATTTTCATGTTATCCTTTTTTATCCTAATTTGAAATCTAAAGTTGCTTTTGAGCTGGTTAAATGACGGCTTATTCGTATTTCTGTATTTGCTAAGTACAATTTGGAACTTCCTATTTAAAAGTTACCCTAATGTCCTAATGCAACTGTTTGTAATATTTTTAATCACAGATTAATTCTTCCTAGAGCCACAAAGCAAATAACTGAGGCATGTATAAGTATAGAAAAGGTATGGTACTGAGATGAATGATAGGAACAGAATTACTTTATGCAACAAAATGATCGAAGAGAATCTCCTGGTAAAGTATCGGTTGGTAGAAATTTGTGCTTAAAGATACAGTCAAAAAGATAACAGGGCACATGCTCACAGTAGTGGTCTTCACCTGGGCAAGGGTCTTCTTGACCTATGGGCATGATTTTTAGTATTATAATGAGCAGAGTTCAGTTAGAGGACACATATTTCACCATCATTGCTGATGCACCGGTTGCAATCCATGTTTCTTGATAGTGGCTACATGGTTTCCTTCACTGAAAACATGCTCAGCTGGATCAGAACAACAGTTGGTTACCTCATCCCTGATAACGGGGATCCAGCTGTGCTACCTTCATAGCACCCTAGTTCATAGCACCATAGTTCCCTATTTCGGGGGGAGGGGTGTGTGTTTGCATGTTCTGTTAGCCAAAGCAGGCCACATCCATGGCAACCACTTTCCTATGATCAGCAACCGTGTCTCACTGAAGGCCGCTGCAGCTCATGCCAAGATGTGAGCCTAACCTGGGGGGAGACAGGCTTTTCTCATTTCCCCCTATCCATTTTCCCACAGCAACCTCAGTAGCTGCTTTGTTACCTTTTTTTTTCCTGTGGCACAGTGATTCTTTCCACAAATACCCACAGCCTGATACTCATTTTCAAAGTCAGAAAGAACTGATAGGCTAAAAGTGCCTGGTTTGCAGTTTCCCATTTTGGAACGGTCTCCTGACTGCTTTTTCTGTTTTAAACAGACATGGGGACAAACATGGGGAAGAGCTTGCAGCTTGACACAACCATCATACATTAATAATAATATATTCCCTTAATCATTGTTTATTGCCTGTATTACTTTTTTTTCAGGAGAGACAACAAAAAGAAATTTTTATTTGCTTGTTTTTCTTGGGTTTTAAAAATCTGTTTGGTGTTTCTTTGTTCAAGGGAAGGAAACAGTTATATGGTGGGAAGAGAGATTTTGGGCTTGTGCAAGACTTGACAAGAACACCTTAGTACTCTTGGCCCTTTATGAGGAACAGCAGAAAGAATAAAAGTCAAGATTTTCTGTGCACTAGGTGTTTATGTGCTTCACAGTACTCAGCTTCATAACCTGTAACAGAAACTTCTTTTGGTAGGTCTTTCATCTCCATATACAGCTTACTGCAGCCATCACAGTTAATTTGATTAGTGGCACTCAGAAGTAAACCCAAGGAAACGGCAGCTTAGGAGCACTTTTGCAACCAGCGACTGTATTGGGAATGCTAATCTTTATCAGAGCCACACAGTAGGACAGCTACTTCTCTCACATTTTTGAACGTTTTGAAACTATTTTGAACACTTATGTGCTTCAGGGAATTACATGTAAAGGGTGAGAAAGATTATCACCTGACAAAGCTTTCTTGAATTAGGTCACTGGCGGCTGTTTCATTTAACAGCTGCTCCTTTTCCTATGTGCTAAAAATCAAGCTTTCCTTCTCCACTCTTGCATAAGATAGGGCAGTGTTTATTCATATGTGAGCACAGAGGATTCATGACGGTGGTGTCAGAAAAGGAAGGGTAATACCTTTCCCAAATACTCTTGGGAGGAGGGACAAGATTCATTATTTCATGTAACAGTTGGATTCTTCATGTGTATCAGGACTGTGCTATTCTGCTCCCGTAAATTGTATTCCCAAGATCATCAAAGCCCATTGTAATTAACATGGCTTTGTTTCCTATTTCTCAAGTTGCGTAGCACAGTGTATTTGCTTTCAGAATTGATGAGGTGCCCAGATTGTTTGGGTCCTGCAGATTTTTAAATGGAAAATATGAAATGCAAACCATTGTGAAAGAAAAGGAAGGGAGAGAACCTGAAGGCTTTGATAGTTCGTTAGGAGAGTCTTTTGGTATACAAAGGTTGTAGCAATCGGTCTCCATGTTTAACATTCAGGTGGCAAAGCCTAATGCTGTGCCTGGAAGAGGATACCCTTCCCCTCTCTTCTCTATTGGGGAGGTACAGATCTAACATTAATTTCAAAGGCTTTACCTGATCATATCTTGATACAGTAAAGCTGAGCGAAATTAGCTCGCAATAGCTCTACTTACATAAAATAATAGTGTAAGGTTTTGGCAATCACTGGTTTAGTGTGGCTGCCAAAATGATCAATAGTGAAATAGTTAAAGTGAAGGTATTTAATAACTGCCACTTGGTTTTATATTTAACACCTGCTGAGATGACATCAAGCTACTAGCATCAGTGGCTTTCAAAATGGGAAAAAAAAAAAAAAAAAGATGTTTAAGTTTTGTAAGTCATTGACTTGGCAAATTTTAGGAAAGGGAAAACTAAGCAGCAGTTTCTGTTACCAGATAATCGTGTCTTTGCTATAAGATTTGAATTGCAGATGCTGCAGAGGCTCTTGGCCTACACAGGTTTAATAAACACCAAGATGTCTTCCAGGAACCATGTGTATCTGAGAATGGATACATGCTATGGCATTATAGATGGCGCTATATCTGATCAATAATTTTGATCTGTCAGTTTTCTGTGGTTTTTGTTTTGTTTTGCTTTTTTTAATGTGTCCTTCTCCTTAATTCTTAGAACTTACTTAAAAATGTCATGGACTTGATTGCAGACCTATCAGTACTTCTCTCAGTCTCATATGAAGGCTAGCATACTATCCTACTTCCAATTTAATATTAACCAAACCAATTAATACACTCGAATATTATGTCAAACTTTCTTCTGATAGTGTGAAGACTGTATGGTTGTGTTAAACGGTTGTTTGAGCCTTCCTTTCACTAGTGCTGTGTAGAGTAAGCCATGGCCGCCCTCAAAAAATCAGAATATAGTGCTTGCCACCTGTTTTTTTGCTACCAAAATTCATTTGAATTAAGGTATTTTATCTATACATATTTAGGGTATTTTATCTAAATATATTCAGGGTACATAATAAGTATGTTCTGGATGTGCTTGCCTATTTATTTTAGATAAACAGGCGCTTTGAAAATTCAGCTGTTTCACATGCAATGTGCCAGCGGCAGTCAGGTGACACAATGTCACTGCAAAACTGAATAGAGTTTCTTTAAACTATTAAAACAAACTATCAGATCAGCTACATCTTATCATCTGTTTAGCAACCCTTCAACCTTCCCACCCCTCCCTGGGAAAACATAGGAGAGCAGGAGTGTTTGGAAGGATGATAAATTGAGACCTGATAAACAAAGGTGGGATGAGACTTTCAGAACTGGCCATGCCTTTTGAGGAGTGCCCTGTTCTTTTGAAACTGGTTTATTATATTGTAGTGAAACAAATAATTCAGTCCTCGAATCAATTTTCAGTTAAACAAAGACAGATTGTTGTATTATATTGGCCAATAATGGTTACTGTCTATATTTGGATTCTGCTATTCAGCTCCATTTCAGGGCCCTGAATGAATGACAGGGAAGTAAGGTAAAATTGCATGGCTTGAAGGACTGATTAATAGGATATAGGGCTTCTTATCTCTAAGTAGTCTGTGGGGGCTTAATAGGGCCCAACTGTTGTAAAAAACACTTATGCAGACACTACAGCACAGTGTCCTGATTTTTTTTTTAAAGGGCTACATACTCCAGTCTTACTGACGTCAGTGGAAGTGTGAATGTCTCAGGTTCTTATAAATGACTTAGTGTGCACTGAAAAAGCTAATTTAGATCACCCAGTTTTTTACTCTCAGCCTTATAGAGCTATCACATAAGCAAAGACAACAATATTTATTTTAGCCAGCTCTAAAATTCACAAGAATACACTTAGTATTAAAAGGATTCTTGCTGGTTTCAGCAATTACCTCTTTCCAAAATGTTTCACATTGTTGGCACAAGTAGTTGGTTCCCCTTCCTGGGAGAAGCAGAAAATAGCCATTTCAACATGTTTCTTGTGCCACCTATGTCATTTGTGGTTTGTGTATATTAGTGATACCCCTAGATGCAAAAATATTGAAATCCCAAAACGGAAGTGTCAAAAACTCACAAGAGATTTCCAGTTTTATTGAAGTACTTAGATGTGTATTTGTAGAGTGCTTAGATTCTTTTGGAAATCTCACCACTTTTTTTTCTTGGTGCTCATCTTCTGCTGAGTACAGAAGTGACTATGGTAAGGAAGGAACAGACCATGACTTCTTATTCTTGCAGTCACTGACCACTGCAGAGGAGAAGTGTTAGAAGTTTGTAAGACTTGGCTTGCCTTTCTGGTCGTACCAGGGATACTTGGGGTCTGTGTTAAGGCACGAGATACAGTATGGCCAATGGCTGCACTTCACTTGTTAGAAGTCCTCTTTCTAGAACTCATAGTCTCAGTCCTTTCATGGGTACTGACTAGACACAAAAAAAATTAAATATGAAAAAGAAATAAAATGTTTACCATAAACAGTGCTAACAGGCTTAACTAAACAAACACTGCTGCTACTGAGAAATGCCATAAGACACCAGTGTTTCATGACTTCAGAGCTCTTTCATTAGAATACTGGAAAATGGCTGTATTGAAATACATCTGGCTCTAGTTACATAATCTATCCACCTATCATAATTATGTATTGTTGTAAAATTCAGATTCTGCAGGTTCACCATACTAAAGTAGATTCCTGCTTGCAAGTAAATTGTGTTTGTTTAAAAAGTTAGAAATAGAGAGAAAGAAGAACACATTGAAAAGGAAGATCTCTCCCAGAATTTTCTAGGAGAGTTTGGAGGATTTCATGGTTATTCTGTAAAAGTTGTGGAGGAAACTAATCCCCTTTGTTAAACTGCCTAGAAAGTGCGTTTTTCCAATATTTGTACTTTAAAACTAAGTTCTAAGATGGCACAAGCTAGCAAATCCAGGCAGCACATCTAAGAAAGCAGTTTTATCTCATCACAGAAAACCTGAAAGCTAATCCAACAAGTATAAAAAGGCACTTCTTCCTTTGCATTTATATAATGTAGAAAACTATTATACCAAGCAGACAAAAAGTCTGATACCAACGTCTTGATCTCCATCTCACGAACTGACAGTGGTATCCATTCATTACTTCACTCAATGTCTCTTTTTACCCTGTTTAATGGGAACTATTCTCAGGTTGTAGTGTACTTCATTGAAAACTTTTTGAAAAGCACCTGCTTCAACACTTTGCTGCTTTATAATCACGCAGAAGGCTCTTCAAAAGTTCTATATATATACATTTATATATATATACAGTCTATAAATATATAATATACTCACACATATAACATCTGTCCCCTGTGCTGCACTCCCTGTCTGTTGACTTACTCCCCATTTATGAATTATGAGAATTCTGCATATGGTAGGGGTAAAAATATGAGATCTTTCACCCTGCAGAGCTGTTTCCATAAAAGGTACAGTCAAACTGCAGGCAGAGTTTAGAAACTGCTTGAAGTTTAAAGAGCTGATAAATACGCATTTATTGAGCAGGAAAGTTTATTTTAAATTTTCCCTTCTTTCTGCTATCTGTTTTTCATTCTTTCTGTGTGTAATGGAAAATTGTCTATTTGGGTTCTATAGTTCCTAAATGATTGCATGTATCTGTATCAACAGTCATGCACCACTGTGGTGTCTAATTTGCAGGAAAAAAAGCAAAGGCTGTGGAGTTGGTTTGTTTGTTTAAGAGTAAGCTATTTCCATACTATTACTGGTTCAGTTTTGGAATATGGCAATCTAATTCTAATAAGGTTAAGGAACCTGTAGGGAGCTCTTCTGCATAAGGGGAAAGTTTAGTAGCATGAAGATATGGAAATACATGTCATCACATGCTGGCCCACAGCATTTTTTCAGTGAAAAAGGAAAGAGTTTGGTTTTGAGTCTCAGAATGGCCACCACAGAGTACTCCTTAGAAGATAATTGTACAGTAGCCAGGCTACTGTACCCTATCCTTCCTCTGGCAGTAGCAGGCTAGTATGTGACAGCACAGTAATAAAAAAAAAAAAACAAAACACAGAAGTGGTGTTAAACTAGCTTTGTCTTCTGCAGCCTCAACACTGAACATAAGTTGTCTGCGGAACCCAACACGTAATACCTGGAGGCATGTAGCATCAGCTGATTCTGATGATCATCTGAGGAGTGCTCTATTTAATTTACCTTTTTGGTAGAAACAGTTAAGAGTCAAGCCCAGATGAACCTAATGCAGTGCTGCATTGCTTTTAGTGAAAGCTGAAATAATATTCACCTGTCATAGAGCATACCTGAGCAATTTGAGTTATTATTTCTGCTCCATTTAAGGGAATAATACCATGACTGAAGGAATGTATTAATCAAGCATACATCAGTACTGGAATTTGTTTAGTAACAGGTTAGCTCTTGTTCATAGCAGATGTTTTAATTATAATAGGGAGGTTTGGGGAGGGGAAGCCACAGTCAACAACGGACTATCCTGTTGCAATTGTTCTGTTGGTTTTTTTTTTACTTTCTTTCAAGTGTGCTAGTTAATCTGTATTACCGTCATGCATGAGTACAGCATGACTAATGCAAGAGTATAGAGCAATAGGTGGTATTTTAGTAAGGGCCCTTCCCTTGGCTCTGAATGAAAGGCCTTTCCTCATCAGAGACCACTTGTGCCACACTGAAATTACCTTGAAGTGGCCTACATGAAGGTGCATCACACAAAACTTGGAGCTCTGGGCTTTCTCATTTCCTCTTCTGTTCCACTAAAACCAAACCCAAATATTGTTTAATTTGTATGGTGCTATTGCTAGTCTCATCATGTCTAGAAATGGGTAGGAATAGAGTATTTGAAGCAAAATTTTATGCACAGGCTGGATTTCCCATCAAAGTCAATGGGTAACTTTCCTCAGCTGCAGCTGGCCAGGAGAGCTGCTGTCACCATTGTCTCTGTAACGGTCCTTCTCTCTCTGAAGTTATGCTTGTTTTAATACCCACATTCCACAGTAATTTTTATTGTTAATTTTCTGTAGCAGTGAGCAGGGAAGTTTTTGTTTACATAGCATAAGACTTAGCAGCCATTCTTGTGTTTGTCATCCATGACACTCACTTTATATCTCATCTGTTATATTAGTGAAATGTGAAAATAATCATGTTTTTCTAGCATATCAGAGATAAATTGGCTTACAATCAACAAGAATGGCTGGAGTTATTTTTAGTTTTCTGTGTAATTTACCAGCCAAAGACTTGATTCTCACAGGTTTATAATAGTAGTAAGTGCCAAAACTACAGAACTGCTACAGCTTGCAAACCTGTTGCTGAGTCGTAAGATACTAGTCTCAGTGGCAAGGCTGGTTTTTTATGTTTATTTTAATATAGCACTGCCATGCAGATTCAGAATTTTTTGACTACTAGCCTTGCAAATAATCACAACCAGCCAAATTCTGTTACTCAAACACACTGTGTAAAATTCTGGATGGTCTAAATGACATCAGTCTCACTGCTTGACATACTTTCCATTCACCACGTGCAATGGCATGGGGGTTGAATCTGATTTTTAGTGAGTAAAAATATTTGATTGAAAACAAATTATGATTTTGGTTTTTTATTACTTTGCACTAGAAAAGGTAAATATTTGGAAGGAAGGGAAAAGACAAGACTGTGCTATCCTATGTAGAATATAGTGTCAAATTACAGCCAACAGACTGTTTAAGGATTCAGAAGAGAAATGAATTCACAGTACAAAACCTCATAAGAGAGTCAATGTCTTGGCAGAGCAGAGTGCAAGATAAGAATGGTGATGTTAGGTAGTGAGAAATTGCCAAAAAGTTATTTGTGAGTTTTGCTTTGAAATGAAACAGAGGCCTAGGAACCCCTGAAACGGGCTGCCCAGAGAGGTGGTGGAAGCCCCATCCCTGGAGTCATTCAAGGTCAGGCTCGATGAGGCTCTGAGTAACCTGACCTAGGTAGATATCCCTACTTGTGTAGGGAGGTTGGACTAGATGACCTCTAGAGGTCCCTTCCAGCCTGAAACATTCTACGATTCTACGATTTTTGGTTGTTTTTTGGTTTTGGGTTTGGTTTTTTTTTTGGGGGGGAGGGGGCATCTTGAGAGCAGAATGGGTTTTAATTCTGATAGGACTTCCATTATGAACATTGTCATAACTCACTCGATTCTAACTCTGAAAATTATTAGTTTCTTAGGGCAATGCTTTGATGAAGTTTGGAATGTAGTTTGGAATACGTCTGTAAGAGAATCTTAAGTTTTACTTTATAAGTTTCAGATTACGTATATGGTGAAAGTGCCATGATGACTTTATATATCTATTACACATCAAAGGGCCACAACAGTTGTGCTATGAACCAAGAAAATTCATAATTACAAAAAAAATATTAAAAATCCCACA
The DNA here is from genome assembly GCA_013400335.1 of Eurystomus gularis. Taxonomy (NCBI): domain Eukaryota; kingdom Metazoa; phylum Chordata; class Aves; order Coraciiformes; family Coraciidae; genus Eurystomus; species Eurystomus gularis. Next base: position 21,663 of record VZZY01016467.1, read on the forward strand.
CACACTCAGCAAAACCACAGTACAACTCATTAGAAATTAATTAAGCAACTCACTGTGAAGTCCTGTGAAATATAGATAAAATTCCCACTAGTCTAAATTCACTGCTAGCCTAGGAGAGTCTAGCTTCATGAAATTTGGAATTATCTCAAGATTTAAATGTTGGAAAACAGTTGGAGTTTCACATGAGCAAGGATTATAGAATGAGGCACTAGACTTGAGCAGGACAGATTTCTTCTCTCATTTTGGGAGATAATCCCCAGTGTTTTTTCCTTTTGGAGTTGAAGAAACAATAAACACAGATTTTTCTCTTGAAAAAATATATATGGTAAAGAAGGATGTAAATGTCATTATACTAGAAGGACATGGATTAATCTAGATCTCTGTTCGTTATTTAGAGACAATTTAGACCATTACCCTAAATTAATTAAAAGAGAGAGAGAGATCTCTTTAGATTTAAGTGACCTACCCAATGACTTTTGAGGAACATCAGCCAATGAATTAAGGTCCAAGTTCTGTCCATCCCTCTGTGAACTATGTGAACAATGTACTATGTGAACTGATTGTACTGGTGAATGTACAATTGTACTGATGAAAACACCTGTGCAACTTGATTCTTGTCTGTATTTGTTTTTCTAAAATATTTATGTTAAGATGTGAAGATATCTGTCCTTATCTGCATACAATTAACCTAAGACTCACAAATTTTGTTTTCATTTTTTATAACAACTTATTAGATGGAAGACTGGCCTGAAGTACATCTTAGAAAAAAAAATGGAAAGGTAGTGACGGAGCTATATGGAACATGTGTGACATTCACACATTGTTTCAGATATTCGAACTTTAATAGCGCAGCAAGTTGAAGTTGAGGCTTAGTTTCTCCAGTTGTCTTTGGTAGTAGTTCCAAATTATATTTTTACAAGGAATTAGTAACTGTTAAAGGAAACAGTGATCAAATGATGCAGTTACATATGATGACAGAAGCATCACCTGGTGCCTGTCCTCTTCAGTTGGATTTGAAAACTTGTATCCTAGGTGTACCCATATATTAACTTCTTCTTTCTAGCTGATGTGTTCACCTTAAGCTCAAAAGGAACACTTTATTTCATTTTTCCTTTCTACCTCTTCCTGAAGATAAGGAGAAATGCTATAGAAGCTGTTTAAACAAGGAAATCACAGTAGTTTGATTTACTGATGAAACCAAGGTGTCTTCATATCCCATTGCTTTTTCCATGCAACACATGTAAGAATTATAGGCATCTGACAATCTGATAGAAGCAGTAAGTCTATCTGGAATCCTAGACAAATGGTCTTACAGATTTCTGGGCAGCACACCTGACTTTTGCTCCCATAGTATGCACTTAAATGCTCGTGTGTTAAATCAGATTCAGACCTGATGCACTGACCTTGCTGCACCTGCTTTGCAGGACACACCTGATCACATCAGAGATGGATGCATGCCACATGATGTGACTCTGCAGATCCCATTTGCCAAGAGTCTGAGCAAATAGTTTTTCTGATAAAAAATACTTTCAATACATATTTGTTGCCATTTCAGAGGGTTATCTATAAGTGACAAGTTATTATATGCCCACAGGAGAACAGCAAAATTATTCTGTGATTGTTGTTTATCTACAATTCTACATAGAGCAGAAAGTATAAAGGGGTACTATTTAATTACTTTCAAGATAGTCCAATTTTTATGCTGTTACTGGAGAGACAAAAATTCATTTGTGATCCACCTTTCTATAGCTGTCTTAAACAGAATGACACAATTATACATCTTAATTATTGCGTTTAGCTAACTCATATCCAGAGACCTAATAGTGAGAAAAATGACATAGAATAGGCTATGAAGCTAGGTACCACAATGGCTGAATTGTATTTCCAGTTTCGTCATTGAAAATCCTTTAGAAATCAATGATGTTAAAGATGAGTTGCATGGGTGTGACTGATGCCAGGATATGGCCTATTAACTCTGCATTAAGGAAAGGAATGATCTGAATACCTCTAATTAGTGTGGTTGCTGAAAGCAGAGATAGACCTTAACTGCTGCTGTGGAGTATAAAACCTTTTTTCTGGTTTTTCTGGTTTTTCTGGTTTTAAATCCAGCTCTCAACAACAAAGATAAAGGAGGAGGGCAAATTTTCCACCTGAAAGGAATAAAGTAACATCTGTTTTGACCAAACTTTAGTTCCCATTTGCAGAGAAACTGATGTTTCAGGTCCGCAAAAATAAATATGTGTTTATGTAGAGATATTGCCAAAATCTTAACCCTAAAAATATTGGCCTATCAGGAAACAGCTGGCCTCCTTTAAATGTATAGTAATGCCTTTTTTTTTTCTTTCCTTTATTTTGGGTAATATTCCAGGCCTCAGAGGCACTGCAGATTTCAAAGTGAAGCATCAAAAGAAACTATAAATAGAAAATAAACCATAATACAGCTGCAATGAAAGGACTTCTTCTCAGTTTTAATGTATGCTAAGTTTTGAGAGCTGTCTCAATCTTTTCAAAATAAGCTTTACAGGATTACTATCCTGAAGAAGCATTCCACAAAATAATTTTCCAATCCACAGGATCTCTTCTGGATACTTGCTTTGAATATCAATAAGATATTTCTGTTTCATGAAATAAATTCATCTTTTAGATTAGAAATTGAAGTACATATAAACTGCAAAATAAATGGATCTTAAATTTCCATAATTCAATACTTTGACATGACCATATGTGCAATAATTCAGAGAAACACTGGAAAGAGGGCATCTCAAGCTCTTCTAAGGTAAGTCACATCCTGAGTTTCCAACTCATTAAGGTTTCTTAAAGGTAGTAGATAGACGAATAGTTCACAACCAAAATTTGGCTCTTGCATGCAGAAGTGTTATTAAAAATATTTCACAGCTATTAATATTGTTTTTTCTGATTTTTTTTTTCTTAAAACAAGCCTCTAAAGTTTCCATAAGAATGAAGTTAATATGCTAAGCAAATCTCCCTTAACCATCAGGGTAATTTTATGTATCTTTTAATCAGTAGTATTCAGGATGACTAGGAACAACAAAGCATCCAGTGGCATTTAATTTTAAGCAATTCTATAATTATTATTAACATGTTTTTACAGATCTATTCTTTGTTTGCTCTTTGATCCTTGGTTTTGGAATAGGCAGGTTCATGGAAAAAAACCAGCCAGCCAACCCTGCCAGAAGCAGCGGGAGCAAAAAATATAGGACAGTCCACTGTGGTACCCCCACAAATGAGATTATTCTACCCTAGACTGAATACTGAGGGAAAATGAAGGAGTTTACACTGGAGATGGAAAAAATCCTTTATCTCAGGGAAGCCCTGTCACAGTTTCTGCTAGAACATGGCTTACATTATGAAAATACTGGAGACCCTCTATTTTTCTGGCAAAATGAGCAGAATTTAATCAGCACTATGTACTATTTTATCACAGCTGATTCTCATGGAGTGTTCTAGATTTGGGGGCTTTCATGGTTTCTGTTTGTGTGTCGGTTTAGTAAAAGCTGAGGCAGGGGCTGCGGGGTGGCCGAGCCAGTGCTCCCCGCCCCATCCCCTCTACCACGGGCCACAGACAGAGAAAGAAAAAAAAGGTTTTAAAGTGCCTTTTTGAGTTGAGATACAGAAGGTTTAATGCAGGAACACGTAAGAAACAATTGCAAAGGCAATAACAATAGCAAGAGAGAAGCACTACACAGAAAAAAGGCAATACCCAGGACAAAAAGGGACGAACTGAGCACACTCCATGTAGAACCGCCGACCCTGGAACCCGGAACTGCCCCCCCACCGGAACTGACCCCGGGGCATGATGTCAGCATGGTACAGAGTAACCTGGCCCCACCAAAATTAACCCTGTCCTGGCCAAACCAGGACAGTTTGGTATTAGCTTGGTTAGATGCACGTGTTTTCTTTCACTTTCTATTTACTAGGCATATCTGAAGTCCCTTGAGTCTTTATGTGGTTTATTTCATACAGCTTTTTTTCTCCCAAATACCTGTGTAGTGTTTGGCATTTAGGACCTTTACAATTGATGGTAACTCAAGACAAGATACTTTTTTTTTTACTGCAAATTACTTGTGCAAGGGTAAAGGAAGAGGATAAGGTGTGAAACTAGGAAATTGCCAGCTCAGATTTCACTGACTGGAAGAAAAACTGTCCTTACATATTGCCTCTCAGAACCACTCTACTCAGACAAGAAACGTATGTAGCAGAAATGCTTGTTTATGGTAACAGTGATGTTGCAGCCTAAAAGTAATTTTATTAAATAGGCAGCAAACTTCCTTTCTTATAAGTTCTAATACCACCTAATATATTTGAATCACTAAGTGTAACATGAGCATGTATTTTTTTTCAGACTCTTAAACCTGAATAGTAACTAGAGCCTCTGGTACAGTGAGAGATGGCAACCCTGAGCTCTTACAAAATTAGGTAGAAAAGGAGGAGGAAATTTCATCGGAAGTAGAATATTAGATTCTGGATTTAAAATCACTATTGCAAAGGGAATGAAGAGAAAAATCTATTTTGATCATATTATAGCTTGACAAGACTTTGCATCATTGAAATATCAGATGGACTAATTGCATTAAAGCAATTACATTTAGGGTTTTTTAGTTTGCTGTAAAACTAATTATGAAACAGCTGTAATTATTCTGTAGCAAAGCCAATGTATTTTATATTGTCTTTGTTAGAAAATGAATAATCTCTTGTGCTTTAGTTTTAAATTCTTGATTGCATTTGTCATTTAGACTCTAAAAAGAAACTACCTCTTTGACAGGATTTTCTTTGTGAATAGTCCAGGGCTGTGATGAAATACTTTCTTTAATGTAGCTTGGGTGATAATATAGGAGCTTTTTCTCAATAGTGGGGTCAGTTTCGCTGTGATGTTACTAAGCATCTGCCTGTCACATGGCCTAAACTCTAAGTCAGAGATCTTTTCCTAACACTCCATTGAGCCTTATCCCTACTTTTTTTTTCATCCCTATTAAGTCTCCAAATTCACATATATTTAAAGAATGTCTCAGGGTAATCTACAATCTAAAAATAATCTAAAATAATCTCAAAGATAGATCAATTTTCTACTGGCCAAACCAGAGAGGTAGAAAAGAGCAAAATCATATTGCCAATTTCAGCTTCAACTTCTTAGCATAAGACTTTTAAAAGTTGTGTTAATTTAATTGCTTAAACTCCACAGCTTTCAGTGGGAAATGTATACATAAAATCCTTCCACATCCTTTGTAGATTAGTCAGAGGATTTAATTTTTAAAAAGAAAAAAAATGTACATATGTATGCAGGTTTTTTTTGTCTCTATCGGGCTAAGCTAAATATAAGTAAATATCCAGTCAGAGACTTTGTAGAGCATCTAATATTCAGAAAATACTAAGCATAAACTTGTCCGCAGAGGCGAAGGGGTGGGGAGAAGCGGCCAGCTGCGCAGCTCAGCCACCCCACAGCTCTTACTAAACCAACACAAAACTCTTTGGAAATAGATTGAGTTTTTCTGGGGTTTTTTTTGTGTGTGTGTTTGTTTTGTTTTGTTTTTTAAAATTTTAACATTAGGGTTCCAAAGTAATTTGAATATTTTCCGTTATTGTGCTTGCTCCTTTGCAACTCCAAAGATAATCCATGTCCTGGAGGACTTGCATAGAAGTTTATATGGGCCAGAATATTATGTGATGACATGGTATTGCCAATCCTAATGATAACTTCACTTGACAAGCAATCTCACTAATTTCAGTTGAGCAGGATGTTACTCCAAGTGAGCCACATTGTCTCAATCTAGAGGAGACAAAGCTATTTTGCTCAAGCATCTTATTTTGGCTGATAATTCTTGAAGTCTGTCAGTGTCTTGAAAACAATGTAGAGATGCCTCTTGCTTCAGATCAGTTGTATTTGCCAGCATTGACTCACATCAAAATGATATGTCTTTGTAGTGTCATATACAAAAGTGGTATTTCTTGCATCACTGTGACATTTTATTGCACGTCAACCCACAGGAGAGTATCTCCAAAGACATTTTATCTGCGTGTGTAAGATGGAAGAAGGACAGCAGTGTGCTGAGATTATTAATCGGGACACCATGTTCCATGAGACTGCCTGAATCATCTTCAGTAGGCTTCAAACACAGAGAGTGTAAGTCAAACCTATCCTTTAAACAACCAGCTGAGGAATAACAGAATCACAGAATGGTAGGTGTTGGAAGGGACCTCTAAAGATCATCTAGTCCAATCCCCCTGCCAAAACAGGTTCTCCTGGGCCAGGCCACACAGGAATGTGTCCAGATGTGTCTTGAAAGCCTGCAAAGAAGGAGACTCCACAAGCTCTTCGGGCAGCCTGTTCCAGTGCTCCGTCACCCTCACAGTAAAGAAGTTTCTCCTCATAGAATCATAGAATCATAGAATGTTTCAGGTTGGAAGGGACCTCCAGAGGTCATCTAGTCCAACCTCCCTACACAAGTAGGGACATCTACCTAGGTCAGGTTACTCAGAGCCTCATGGAGCCTGACCTTGAATGACTCCAGGGATGGGGCCTCCACCACCTCTCGGGGCAGCCCATTCCAGTGCTCTATGACCCTCATGCTAAAGAACTTTCTTCTAATATCTAATCTAAATATATCTTTTCCTAACTTAAAACCATTGCTTCTTGTCCTATCACTACAAACCCTTGTGAATAGACCTTCCCCTGCCTTCTCGTAGGCCCCCTTCAGGTACTGGAAGGTCATCAAGTCAACCTCATGTTGAGGTGGAACTTCCTGTGTTCCTGTTTGTGCCTGTTGCCCCTCGTCCTATCACTGGGCACCATTGAGAAGACACTGGCCCCATCTTCCTGACACCCACCCTTCAGATATTTATAAACATTGACAGGATCCCCTCTCAGTCTTCTCTTCTCTAGGCTAAACAGCCCCAGGGCTCTCAGCCTTTCCTCATAAGGGAGGTGTTCCTGTCCCTTAATCATCCTCATAGACCTTCATTGGGCCCCCTCCAGTATTTCCCTGTCCATCTTGAACTGTGGAGCCCAGAACTGAACACAATACTCCAGATGTGGCCTTACCAGGGCAGAAGGGGAGGAGAACCTCCCTCGACCTGCTGGTCACACTCTTCTTAATGCACCCCAGGAGACCATTGGCCTTCTTAGTCACAAGGGCCCATGGCTGACTCATGATGAACTTACTGTTCACCAGGACTCCCAAGTCCTTCTCCGCAGAGCTGCTTTCCTGCAGGTCAACCCCTAACCTGTACTGGTCCCCTCTCAGCCACACAAGCATAGCAACTGCATTCTGGTCTTGCTTATTTAAAGTTTCTTCAGAAGTGTCTGTGAGTGGCCACACATATTTAACAAGGTGTACGGATGCGCTAAGTGACAGACTCCTTCAGGCCTGGCAGATGTATCATGCTCACACTGCCAGGGTCAAACTGCTCATCAGGCTTGGGCAAAGCAGGAATTTTGACAGTTAAACTCAGGTATTTTCCTCTATGGCTTCTGATCTTTAATCCTCTTGATACTGTAGGTTGTCTAGAAACAATCTATGGGCAAATATATGGGAAAATAATTCAATATATGGGGAAATCTAAAGGTGAAACCATAAGGAAAGTGAGTAAGATATAGTTATGTGATCTTATAATGCCCTCTGACCTGAAGATCTATGAAATCTTTTATGTGGAGATGTGAAATAAGTAGAAGAGAGTGTATATAAAGATCGGGTAATATAATTAGCTTGTTTAAGGCTGAGCAATTTTTCCAGAAGAGGAGGCTTTATTGTTTTTAATGGTTTGATTTCTGGTAGCTGTCAGTAGAAGCAAAACTGAAATCTTATTCTGTTCCAGAATCTTCCTGGGCTGTTGGCTATTCCCAGTGAGATGTGTCAGTTACTGAAATCAGCTACTCTGATGTCAACAAACCTTGCTAGATTTAGCTTTTACTCTTTCAAACTTACTTCTATCCAGAAAAAAAATGGGCATTTAGGTATAAGATAGCCATGTGCACTTATCTATGCACATCAAAGCAAAGTTAGCTTCCTGCAGTCCAGTTTAAACAGAAGAGGTTTTGTGCTCATTGTAAAGGTAGACTTGAACTACTGGCAGGAAAATAGCAGATCCAGCTCAGCCTTTGGGTTATTTGCAAGTGCCAGGTTAGCACAGCAGGAATAACTGCCGTGGGCTATGGGCAAGACTGACTCCTGTTCAGAGATCACTGGCAAAGAATCAATGATCCCCAGATCAGTTAGAGCTAATCAACACTTTTCAAGTTATGAATACTGAACACTTGCGTGGGGGTTAGGTTTTCTTCCCTTTTCTTCCTTTTTATGTATAGAATTTTTTCCCAGAAGTTACTAGGAAACTAATGACTGAATACTTAAGAAAGAATAAAGGCCTGGGGAAGAAAATATCTGGGAGTTTCTCACGGAGGGACAGAGATACTGCAAATTTGGGCTGATAAAAGGGGGGGCAGAGTCAGCTGCTGGCTCTCTTGCTCTGGGCTTCGCAGGACGGTCGCTGCTTTTGCTGCTGTCACCGGCCGTCCCCCCCCCACCCCCATCCCCCCTCGCCCGGAGCTGTTGTCTCTGCCGCAAGGTGAGCCATTTGACTGGGACCTCATTAACATCTACCTTACTTAGAGGGGTGCCCGGGATTCTGCTCCCTGCCCTGTTGGGAGCCGGGCTGCCGTGGCCCCACCCCTGCCACTCGTTCGGCACTGCTCTGGGTTTTTGCCTCGCACCTCCTGCCTGCCGAGGCATCCTGCCGTCCCAGCTTGCTGCTCCCGAGAGCCCTGCTGGACCAATTGACTGCCCCGGAGAACTTGTGAAGCTGAGCCTCTCTTTCTTCCCTTTTCGCGGCCATTGCCACGTTCTGCCAGAGCTCGCGCCACAGCGCCCCCTGCAGCCGCGGGGGAATCATCGCACCTGCCCTGCCCGCTGGGAACCACCAGCGCCCCCTGCCGGCTGTGACCATCACTACACCGAAGGGGAAAGTGCCCTCAGGCCAGAGGGCTGGGACCAGGTTTTTCTGATTCTGCTTTGCTGTTAGTGTTTTATTTAGTTGTTATTCGTTTGCTTTAATATGTATATATACTAGTAAAGAACTGTTATTCCTCTTCCCATATCTTTGCCTGAGAGCCCCTTGATTTCAAAATTTCAATAATTTGGAGGGAAGGGGTTTACATTTCTCATTCCAAGGGAGGTTCCTGCCTTCCCTGGGAGACACCTGTCCTTCAAACTGGGCTAGCTTGTCACAATCTGCAGCCAAAAAGTTATTCACTGAAATTATACAGTGAATTAATTTAAGAGAGAAAATTATAAATGTTTTGCATGCAGTTTATGAACAGGTAAAGTGAAATTAATTGAATGGATGATTTGTTATTAACTATTTCCTAGCAATAATTTAGAAATAGGAAGGTTCTATTTTATCTTTTTCTAGTTTCACTAAAGAAAGTTTGAAATGTTCACTATATATCTTGCCATAGAAACATGATCCTATCCTTGGCCATTCTTTTAATCTTTGGCACTTTGCCGTGTTGTGAGGATCACTGACAACTTAATGTATTCATGAAGCAACCTTTAGCTGAAAGGCATTAGGAGTTTCTTTAACGATTAATATTGAATTAGAATAAGAAACTATTCATTTTATTATTTTTTACTCCGTTTCCCAGCTGCACCACGTTTACATTAGTCTACCATATAATGCTAGAAGGTAGAATTTTATCTATAAGCAATATTTTGAAGCAGTAATATAATGCAGATTTCTGCCTGATATCTGAAGTAATTCTACCTCTGAAAGATCATTACCAGGTGACTAAAGTTTAAGAAAAGAGAAATGGAGCAATTTCCATCTTTTTTAGTCCATCTTCAGTGTTTAGCATAAATTTTCAATTTCCACAGTGTACTGCATTGTGGTTTCGCCTCCGAAAACCATTGTTTAGTCTTTATTAATGATCACTTTCTAGACTTCATAAATTTGTCAAAACTGCAATGCATTCTAACTTGACTAGATTGAAAGCGAATGCCATGTACCTCCCAGATATGCACAGCTCTGAATATTAAGGAGCTTTCATGTTATCATCTTGGTTTTTTGCATGTGAAGTATGTCTGAAGCATAAAATAAAGTCCTTTTTTCTGTAAGTTACCTGTTAGGATGTCACCTTAACAGTGATATTAAGCATAATTGTGAGATCTGACAGCTTTTCAGTTTGCTCGCAAGTTCTTGCCCTTATGCAGTGGATAATGCTAAGTGGCTCAAAAAGTCTCCTGCTTGAGGAGATTTTGCTGTATTTAATGCATTTCTCCATCCCACATATTTTCATATAGGCTACAGGAAGCATTTTCATACCTGTTGACCTCTTGCCTCTGAAATCACTGGAAATTTTACTTTCCTCTCTGAGTTAGGCTGAAGTGAACTCTTTTGAAAATCCCATTCTACTTGTCTATACAGGAAAAAAAGATTGTGGCCTACAAAGATAAAAGCCTTCTCAGAGAAACACTGGCATATTAATATCACACTTGGGGAATTCTTATTAGCACTTTATTATACAGCTTTGGAGAGCAAAACCAGATTGCTGTCTCTGCCAAACTATCTGAGGAATCTTTGAGCAACATAGAATAAATATCCTTAGGACTTTCAAAAAGATTACAGATACTATGACTGAGATTTGAGACTGCAGCTGCCTAGGACATCAAATTGTCATTATTTAAACAAAAAGCTTTGTCCTTCTGTGAAAACTGTTTTGATTTTTACAATAATACTATGTAATAGTTTAATGAGGAATAATTATACATCCACAAGCTGCTCTCCATCATTTGTCAGCAGTCCTGGTTAATGGGGAGGTGCTGGATGACTGGAGGCTTGCCAATGTGACACCCATCTACAAGAAGGGCAGGAAGGAGGATCTGGGGAAATACAGGTCTGTCAGCTTGACCTCGGTACCAGGGAAGATTAAGGAGAGGTTCATCTTTGGTGCATTCACACAGCAAGTGCAGGACAACAGGATGATCAGGCTTAGCCAGCATGGGTTCATGAAGGACAAGTCCTGTTTGACCAACCTATTCTTTTTCTATGACCAGGTGACCTGCC
>VZZY01016471.1:0-26605 GCA_013400335.1 Eurystomus gularis
TATATACACTGTTCTACACTTGCATTTTCCTTGGTCAGCACTGAAGACAAGAAGCAGAACTATGTGTATCTGAACAAACATAAAAAATTTAGCAAAACTCACTATTTTTATTGTCAGAAAAATGTTTGCCATTTTGATTTAAGGTAAAAAAAGAAATAGTAAAAAGGCAAGCTATCTATTTACAAAACAGAAAATCTTATTTTCCTCCCACACCTATTCATGACTACTTGCAGTCATTACAGGTAAGAACATACTGGTGGTAAGGATACTTAAACATATAATTACATCAACACGGAGCTATTAAAGTAGCAAAACAAGTAGAATCAGATAATACAAAAATAGGACTTATTTTATATTGGATGATGTTTAAAATGAATTATGTTATTATTTTTGGACCAGCCCCATTAAAAAGTCTAAAGAATCCCTTCTTATTGTTTTTGTGATGTTCTGCCTTGGGATTAATTTGTTATTCTGCTTGCCTCAGTCAGTGTACCTAACTTTCACCACCTAGTTGTCTAAAAGAGCAATTTGGAAGATGTATATTTTAACAAAACAAAGTAAGTGAATTTTTATTATATTCTGCTCTGCAATGAAATGATCTATTCTGCTCTTGCTTTCTAGCTAATTATACAATCACCTTCAAATTCTTAGTAAGCGTAAATCTGCCTTTTCTGGTGATTGATACAGAACTACTCTGATTTATAAAAATAGGGCAGATCTAATCCTAATAGCACATACCAAAAGGAATAAAAAAAGAAAACAAAATGAGAAATAACAAATATTCAAAATTTTAGGAACTGAACTGACTTTATTGCCCCTAAATATGGTATTCTAAGTGTGCAAATTGGGTTTCACATTTTTACATCTGGAATGTCTTAGCTACAATTTACCAGATTTATGCTATCACTTCTAATTCAAGAAATCCTGATGTTACATAGAAAGAAGTTTTGTTAAACTAACTGAAGCTAAACTAACTGTAGCTGGAAAAAGCAGACAAGCTTTTACACAGAAACTGTCCTTTTGGTCTTAAAAAAAAAGAGAAAAAGCCTTTTTCTTTTCTATCTCAGAAAACTGGACTATTTTTTTTCTGTTATCACTCATTTCGATGACAAATATTTCCTCTTCCTACAAAATCTGAATTTCTCCTAGATTTAAGCAATCATGTCTGTGATGATGGTACTGAAATAAGGATGTCCTGAAGGACCAGCAGACTGAAAGCTGACTAAGACGAGGCTGGAGCTGTGACTATTTGTTTAGGAATATATATCTGTTACCAGTATAGAGAGGCAGTGATGACCTACCACATTCAGAACTGGATCTGCTTGGTCTGAACAGCTGGGACAGCAAAAGTGAAGCAAGTGCTGTTTAGTGTAGTTCTCTGTGTTAGAAAAATCCAAAGTGTCATGGGAGTGATGCATCGCCTTGGTATGTCAAACTGGTCCTCCTGTGGTACAGATTATGTCTGAATCTGTCTGAGTTTGTTCAGCGTTTGAGATAAGGAAAGACTTTGAGCCTTTCTAAAATCCCTTAAGAAATGAGACACCTGAACTGCAAACAGATGACATAAGTAGCAGTAGTCAATAATTTAAAAGTTTATCTCTCTTTTGTACAATTCAGTGGGTGTTTAAACATTGATTTTCTTGAAACTAGGATCATGCTCCTGGGTTCTAAATTAATTTTTAACTAATGTATAGAAAGAAATGCTTCATTAAATTGCTGCAACTGTATTAATTGTCACAACCTCAACACCACTTTTTGCTGTTACAGAGGTCAGTACAGCAGATTCTCATTCTCCAAGCTCTTTGAAATAGCACTATCTTCAGCCCCCCATAAAATAACAAAAGACTATAAATATATATAAATAACAAAAAGCCTAAACCCCACATAGGACTGAAAGATACGGAAGCTCATGTGATCATTATTTGCATTTAAGAACCAAATAAATGTTGAGAAATACTCTTTTAAAGCTGAAGTGTCATAATTTATTTACCTAAGGCTTTGTGTAAGAAAGTTCATTTGCTTATTGGGGTCTCTGTGGACTGCCAGGTGTGTAAGAAATCCTGATCTGCAGCCCAAGGTCAAAGTTTGAATGCCATCTTCCTGAAGTTTTCCACTTTGCATACAGCTACTGGACTAGAGTGTATTAATGTGTTGTTCAGTTTACCCTAATTTTCATTCTGTTAAGGGAAACATGGACATTTTATAAATTTGCCAGTCTGCTATGGTTGCTGTTACTGGACTACGTTAGGCAGACTGAAGTTCTGTGAAATGCTTTATTCTTCCAGGAGCAATTAAAATCTGACAATCTTTTATTTGTTCTTTTCACTTGTTTTAAATATAATACAACAGCAACAAATACAATGGGGTGATTTTTATTACACCAAGATCACTTGCATTGCTGTCAGATTAAGTTATATCTTTAAGAGGAAATCACCAAATTATCCATTTATCATTCCAGTATGGTAAATTACAACACCATTATTAAGATACAAAACTCTGCAAAAATAATACTATCCTAATCATAATTTGATTAATCCTATAATGTCTCTGCTATATATGAATGGATAGCAAAATAATAGCCAATGTATGTCCAAAACATAGACATGAGTTTGTATTAACTGCTACCCATTTAATTTTAAAATAAAGCTGCTTATGTACATTCTGTTGCATGTCTTTACAGCTGTAAATGGACAGAGTATACTTTTTTTGTGAAAGCAAACACAGCTGCAGATCAACAGGTAGGGCATAAGGCTAAATTGACTCTTTGAGGTCGGTGAAAATAGTGAATTCAAGTGGGCTTTTCAGTTACATTCTGGGTATATGTACCTGTGTCACCGAAGATGTGTATTGCAACTGCAATAGTAGACAAAAGTATTTACAGCAAAAGGGATCATCCTTAAGGCATGACTACTTTGCATTCACTTACTAACCAAAGCTTGCTTGGTTTTGTTCAGGAAGATTTTATACAGCTTCGCTCTCATTGCAGTAAAACAAAAATTATTTAAACTTTTTTTTTTTGCCTCCTTGCATAATTTTACAAAAGAGTTTGGTGGTTCGTAAATGGTTTCAATTAAGTAAAAATATGTTTAATTTATATAAATCAATAATTTCAGATAATCATGTTTAGAAGTTCAAATGAACAGAATGAACAGAGAAAAATGCTTCTTCTATATTTGATTTTGTTACTGGTTGAAGCTCAAATTACAACTGTGGAGGCATATTTGTCTCAGATTTAAATTTCATTTTGTTTTAATGTAACTGCCAAGTCATGAAAAAGAGTCAGATCATACAAATAGTTTTAAATAGAAAAATATTTTATAAGGCAGTTAAATTTCATTTGTCTTAGCTTCAAAGAAGAATGGGTTATTTCAAATCTGCAGAGTCACTAACAACAAATTTTGTATCTGATCTTCCTTTGTAAAGGCAAGCTAAAGCAAGCAATTTTCTGCTGATGTTCACAGTAAACATATCCCCATGTTTCATAAACCATCAGAGATATTAGGTTCTAAAAGCTAGTTTGAAATACCTGATGAAGGAAGAGGTTTTCTTGTAATTGTCTGTTTCACGTGAGAACTTCTCTAAATGCTCTGACAAGAAGCAGGCTTAAATGTAAATTTTGTGTCTATTCAGAATGAATCTCTTGAAAGAGTTAACAAATAGTACAGGACAAAGAAATCTTGAAGAAATAATTTTCTCTTGAAATGTATGATTCTGTCAAGAGTGCATTTCTTATATTTGGTAAAATTTACAATGTTTAATTGGGGGGGGGGGACGGAAATCACCACAATGTTACAAAATCTCATTTTTCCAGTTTCATGACAATGAAGTTTTGCTTTTGATTTTACCACTTGCATTTTACCTTTTATTTCTGTTGTGTTTTATCCCACTCTGTAAATTACAACACTTAAAAAATTTAATCAAACACAGTCCCTTGTGTCACCCCTGCTAAAATTTACCTTCCTGGGTGGTTTGTTGTACATTGAAAATTCTTCACAAAACAGAACATTTATCTCCTGTACAGCTTTAAGAGCTGCCTTCAGTGTAAAAAAGTTTCTTAAAAGCTCTTTACTGTCCCATAAAGATTTCACATAAAAGAGTGATAATTCTGTGAAAGCACACTTGCAAACTGTGCGAGCAGATCAGTTGAGGAGGTCATAGATACACATCACAGGCAATTCAGGACAGACTTAGCTGTCCAAAATGAAAAGGGTACACTTCCATGGTGATGACCTGAGCCAATGGATTATGCTTAAAGTAAAAGATGAAGTGTGCCCACTTTCAGAAGAAATGAACAAACAGAAGTTCTTCCTCCAGTAGGATGCTCAGGACTGGAGATAGGGAGTGGCAAGTGCTCATGTGCCACTGGGACCCACACCTGAAGAGGAGTGGATGACATTTCTGATGTGCTCCTGACCACACAGTGTCCCTGTTGGCTATTTTCCACTTAATGATTGCTGAGCTGGGGGACACTAAGTGGCTCCAGCCCCCCAGTTGCCTTTTGGAGTGCTGCTGTGAGAGGTCTGCACTCTGAATGCACTCTGCAGGGAGCCTGTGCACTCAGTGCAGAGGTTTCTGTACCCAATTTTTTTTAGTCACTTAAATCCTTTGTAGGCTTTGGCCTTTTGTAAAAATAAAGCTTCAGCTGAATCTGAGGATACTTAGGGCAGGGCTATCCCAAATGAAGTTTTTTTCATAACATCTCTTGTTCAGATATCACAGCGCGCTATTTTGCAGTGAAAATAGCTTCTGAATTTTAATTATTTGGCAAATGTAAAGAAGAAAATGTTGCTGGCTTGATTTTTAAAGTTGATTGTATTTGTAGTTTCAGTTAGCTTCAGTGCTTTTGTACTGTTGTTTATGTTAATTATTCTTCATTGTTATTATATTTATATTGTGTGTTTTCCATAGAGATATATACTTTTGTCCTTTAAGGAAAGAATATATCCTTCATGGATGCATACAGCTTACTGTCTTGACCGTTGCTGTGTATTTCTGACAATATATTCAGTCTTTTCTGAAAGTTTTGATGTAACTGGCTGACAGTATCAGAAAGAGTATTTCAAGACTAGTGCTTCAAATGTATTTACTTTTTCCAGACCGGTTGAATAATGAGAACGTTTAATTATTTCCAGCCTCTCAAATGGTATATAGTGTAATTAACTATGATGTGTATTTCCTGGCTAGTTAGAGAAAACCGTAACATCAAGCTAATTGGACACAACAGTACTTCTGAAGAGCAATAGAACAGGTTTATGACTTCCTGTGATTGTCATAAATGTAGTATTAATACTGTATGTAAAGCAAAATTAGGAAAGCTGTGAAGATGATCTTCATAGCAAGATGAATTCCTAACTGTCAGTTCTCTTCAGAAGCAAGTGTATGTTTGCCTTATTTCACTCAAGCCTCCTTCCTTTTAGCTGTAGGTGCCCACCAACATGCTGGACCTCACTTCTCATAACTCCCCGCACCACCTTCTGCTCAGGCAGGAAAATCTTGTCCTGTAGCTACTTGGATTGTCATGAATGCTGTTCTTAAGATTTTATAACACAGCTCACTGACATTTGCTATTTGTCCTAAAACTTAGCTTCTGAAATCGTGTTAGTTTTTATGAATTTCAGATTTTATGGGAGTGGAAAAACATCTATAGAATAAGTCTGAGAATTGATTCTGTCATTTGCTAAAAGGTAATAAAGAAACTAGGCCACAAAAAAATACCTAACAAACAAACAAACCAAACCAAAGTTCATTAACAACACCATAGTGATCATCTGAAGGATTTAAAGCTAGTTTCATCATATTGGTGAAGTCAGCCTCCAGCTCTTGAGGTTTGACTGACTGAGATGAGAAGAAGCAATTATTCTAAGTCCCACTGCATCAGTGTCTGAAAAGTCTGGTTAGCCTTCCTTGTATTCTTTCAATCCTTTTGTAATTCCTCTAAAAAGAAAGACAGACAAGAAATAGGAGAGGAGAGGAGAGGAGAGGAGAGGAGAGGAGAAAGGAAGGAAGGAAAGGAAAGAAAGAAAAGAAAGAAAGAAGCTCTCTTCATTTTAGATTGTTACTTTTTTTCTTCCTTGCTCTTTCCCCTTTTTTTAGGTTTTAAATGATAATGGTCCTTATTTTGAACCGAAAGGTAATTTTGCCTAAGTCCATCCAATTATATTTACATTTCTTTCAAAGTACAGCCTAAATCTATCTCTCTGGCTGTGTAGAGTATTTCAGGGGTTGACTTCTGACACACAGTACACAGCAGAGTCAGAAAAAACTCAGCTGGATTTAAAGCTAGAGCAAAGCTGGTTTTAACTGTGAAAGTGAGAAAGTGGCAGAGATTTTTTTGTTATTCACAGAATGGCTACAAGCGAGGCAAGTGAGTTGCTTCTTTGTATATGTCAAAATCCTCAAAGCAGTTAAAAATGGCAAATTTAATTTTGCCTTTCTCTCAGCACCGACCACGAGACTGGTTGTGAACCTCATGGCTTGCTCTTCTCCCTAGGCCAGGCGGCTTGCGACAGCGGCATAACTCCTACAGCTCTGCAGCCAGGGCTCTGCAGTCACACGGCTGCCTTTCATTAAGAGGAGAATATGACACTACAGTCAGATCTCTCCTTTAAAAGGCAGAATCATAATATTCGTTTCTTTGATTACAAACATAGGTTACAGTCAGTAATGTCCTGGTTCAGCTAGGATAGGGATAATTTTCACCAGGAGTTGGGAGGGAGCCACGGCTGGGATAGGCACCCCAAACAGCCAATGGGCGATTTGATACCATGTGACCTCATGCGCGTTGCACCGGGGCCTCAGTGCAAGCCTGGGTTTGGTGTGCTCGTCTGGGCTCGAGGTCAGTAGGCTTTACATCCCTTGTTTTGCGCATTGTCTCCTTGCTGTTATTGTCACTGTTGTTGTTCTGACTGTTCCTTGTGCACTGCTGTATTAAATTCTCCTTATCTCAACCTGCGGGGTTTGTATTTTCCTCCCTCTCGCGTTCCTGCCCAGGGGTGGGGGGGCAGCGGCCACATGGTGCCCGGGTCCTGGCCGGGACTGAACCACCACAGGTACTTTCTCATCTAATCTGGAATATAAATGGAGGGTTAGGAGTGGAAAGCACATCAAAACCAAAAACACAGCTGAAAAGTTCTTATAAATCTTAACACCTGTGATAACATTAGTGGTCTTTACAGGCATCTGGAAGTGTCTCTTATGTTCTGTGCTGTCTTCTGGGCAGCCCCATAGTCACACTTGTGATGATGGTGGTGCTGGGAAAAAATTAGCAGTGACCTGATCTGTGGTGGGATCTGTTATTGTTGAAGTGCAGCTCTACGGGCCGTAACTACAGTTAAACTGTAACCTAAGACTACTTGTATGCACTTAGACTTGAAATAAGACTGTAAGATCCTGAACCTTTGGCAACAGTACCACTCCCATTGATGTTATCACCGGTTAAACTGTACCCACTGGGAATGAATTGTCAAAAAAATCCAAGTATAGGAAAAGCCACTGTGAGTGCAATTGTTCACTGTAAACGGAGGGTGATTAAAAGCATTACAAAAGAGATATTTCCCCCACACATCCCATTGAATCTGCAGTTTTATAGATTAAATATGAAATGTTATGACATTTTCAGACTTTTATTTAAAATGATTCACAGCTAACAAAAGAAGACACTTAGTTCTGCTAGCTTTGATATACAGCTGTTCAAATAAATTAGGCATTAGGGAGATGACCTGCAGGACTATTTGCACTTGAGATTATCTTTCTTAAAGGACTAGGTCTGTGTTTTCTTTTTAATTTCTCTAAGAAGAGCTATAGACCTTGCATCCTCAGTACAGAGAAGAGGGACAGCACAAAAACTTAAGCATAAGAGGGAACAGACAGGGAACTGATGTTTTGGGGTTTGTTTGTGTTTTTTCTTGTAGTGTTTTGTTTGGTTTTTCCCCCATATTCTTCCCTACTCACTGCAGTAAGAGGCAGCAACAAATTCTTATAGTGTCAGCGCCCTGAGGGTACTAGTAGTACTAATGGCCCTGACTTGCCTTACCTGGGGCATCCACTCCTGCAGTGGTCCCAGGAGCCCCATTTAAGCTCAGGTTCGGGAGTTTAGTCTTTTCCTGAGGTGACCTGTCTCCAGCTGTCAAATCTACATCCTACATGAACCTTTCATATGGGTTTGTTGCATTGTCTCCAGCCCTCTCTGCCCCCCAGTGTTTTTTTGTCACCAAATACACTTTCTGCTGGCTATGCTGGTGGCTCTGATGAACCCTGTTGCCAGCACTGTATCTGTCTGCTGTGTTCGGCTCCTGTTCCACTTGTCTCCCTGCTGCTGAGGGGGGCGTCTGAACCTTGCTCTTCCCTGATGTGCAGTACGTGTATGACATCTGATCCCCATACAGTGCTCTGGAAGACGGTGACAAGCTTGATGCCTTTGCTGTTACGTTCTGGGAGAAATTTCTCTTGGGACCCTTGTTTAGTGCATCACTTTTGTCTTGAGCATGAAAGGAAGAACGATTTTTCTTAAGTCGTCAATAATCACATGATAACTTAAAATGCAGTAGCCTAATTTTCAAAGATAGTGGGCAAGATCTGTTTCTACTTGTGTTGGAGGCAGATAATACAGTGTTTAGCACTTCTGTAACTCAACCACCTACATGTTAAGGCCCTAGGCCAAGCCTTGAATAAGTTTTAAGAACTCCATTTTTTCTGATTGCTCTGTAAAATGTGTTGTGCATTTGGAAGTAACTAAAGCACAGAGTAATTGGGCTGTGCTCTTTAACTTGTGCTAATAATGGGGCCAAAAAATCAGATGATGAAGAGATATGTATATTGGAAATATGCTAGCCAGAGGAGGAACATTTTTGCTGGAGGTGCAGGACAGACTGCCTTTGATCCTATTTGTGCCTTCACAGCAGTGAAAAGGAGGTGGAGTGAATATGGATGTCTCAGAACTTTGCCCATGTAAGTTCTGTTGTGTCTGAATCTCTACTAATATAGAAAGAGAATTTGAAGCAGGCAGTGGTGTGTTACATCCTAATGCATATAGAACTAGGGAATGGATTTAGGTCCTCTCATTTTTTTCTGTTAGCAAGGAAAGGAGAGAATCTATCCACTTCACTGACATGGTTAAGTGAAATACGTTAAACTAGTTGCCAGCTGCAAGCCTTGCTAGCAATGCTCACAAGGAACCATCTTTTGTGTACTGTCCTCATCCTCACTCCAGATTTTGAGGATAACTGTGAAACAAAGGTGAGAGGGGAAACAACTCAAACCAGAATTTCTTTCTGTATGAAGCTTCAGTTACATTTCCCTTAAGTATGGTACAAGATTCATATGTGAAGAACTTTTAGTGCAAATGCATATGTGTGACATATATGCAATGCTTATCAGTGAAGGATAAACAAATGCAAATTACTCTTATGGCTTACATTTTTATTGTAAAATATGCTTGCATACTATGTTGGGAAATGTTGCAGTGACTCTGAGTCACAGAGGGATACCAGTACATAAAATACTTATTTTGAAATATAGATTATACCACTAGCTCCCTAGTTAAGCTTATATACCTTTTTTACCTGTTGGTTATGGATAAGGAAGTGGAAACTTCAAGCTACCTTGGTGACAGTCTCTTTCATGTCTCCGTTAGGTTTTGTGGAGACATAAATAGGTGTAACATAAACATCTCACAGCTCCTTGATTTTTAGCAAGCTATGGTTGGTGCACACACATGGCTAAAGACAAGACTAGTTAATGTCAACTTTAATTTGTATTCACCCTTCTCCTCTCCATTTACATTCTGCATCACTCTCTCCTTTACTCATCTGTACTTAGTTCTTACTCTTCCCTCTTTTTCAAATGTTCTTCGCTCCAGAAACAAAGATTAATTAAACTGACATTACCACTTACAATGCAATGCTATTGTGCAAAGTAGAATAAATTTATAATAAAACCTGTTCAATAAATACATAACCAGAATAAAAAGCTATGTGAATAGTTATGTAATGAGGGCATGTAAGAGTTGAGCAGTTTCCAGAAAATTTAGGCTTCTGGTATGTTCTTTGTCTGAGTCTCTTGTCTGAGACTTAATTTGATACGTTAAAAATGTTCATATAGTGGAATTGTCTGGAGAGATCTGTCACAAACTGTTGTTACTGAAGTCATGTTCATTAACAGAGTCTTTTCAAATGTTAGTATGTATTGATTAATGGTAGGATTAGAAGGATCACCAGCTACTGTGACATGCATACTGTCAGACGCTTTTCTGCTCTCTGCAAAGGTAAAAATTAAACTAAAATGCTGAAAGTGAAGGTCCTTGAAGAGTGATGAAAGTCATTATTGTTGTGCCTCTTCTTTGCATGGCAATTGCCTTGAGTGTTTAAAATCTTGGACATACAGATGTCTTGTGAAATATGCTGGGGAGGTAGAACCAGGTCCAGGCTTCTCAACAGTCAGGACTCTAACTTGGGGAGGGACATGGAGGAAGATAGATTAGGTATCTTAACTAGTCAGAAAGAAAACCAGAATAAAAAGTTTCTGTTTGATTCTCTCTCTCTCCCTTTCTCCACTTCTAGGCTGAATACACCAGGCTAAATTCCATGTTTATCCAATCTTTTCCTTTGAAATTTTGCTAGAGGTGTGGGATAGTGATATCACTTGACCATTATGGTGATCTAGTCTGGCTGAAACTTTGAAATAATAGACTCAGATTCAAGTTCTTGCCAGCCTACGAATGTTCAGATCAGCATTGTCCAACCTCCTAAGAGAACAAACTGTTAGAAGAATGGTAGATTGTCCCTTTCTTGCTGCTTTCAAATCAAGTTGGTGCTTTTCTGAAATCATACTTCAGCTACATAGAGCATTTGACTCTCTGTCAATGATAGCTAAATAAATTGTTTAGATTATAGCATGCAAACCATCTAATAGCTCTGGCCTTAAAATCTGTTGTCGGGAGCCTGTGAATTGTAGGTCAACTGCTAATCCTTACTAGAGTGTTCAGTAGACTATGATTTCACCTTCATTGTTTTTTCTTTTACTATGTGTGTTGTATTGCTATATGCTTTAAATTATTTCCCTAGTTCTGGAATTTATTATTTCACAGAACTCTTCTTGAGATTTAATATTAGGCTTGGAGTACTTTTCACATATTCATAATTTACCTGGCATAATTGGGACGTAAGATTGCTTTTTTGACTTTTTCTTTCTTTTCAGTCTTGTTTATGGATCAGATTTTTTTCTTGCACTACAGTAATATCTACAAACAAGTAAGTAGCAAGCATACCTCCTTGAGCTTACTGGCTGCTGATTACTGGCTTTGTATTTACATATTATTAGCATGCTTCATCCCCCCATTCATTCCAGAGCACATTTACACAAATGCTGAATGGCTGTCTAGTTTTATTTTTGTGTATATACAGAAATAACAGAAAGATGTATGTAGGGCTTTACAGATGGCAATGGTCAGATCATATGAAAACAGTTGTGAGGATGTATTAAGCAGTTAAGTGAGATGCTTTTTCTAGCAATGATATTAGTATGCTGAGTAGAAATGAACTTCAGCTTCACTGGTAGTAAAGAGTATTTGACTGTTCTTGGGAAGGACTGCAAGAACTGTAGAGACACCCGTAACTTATCGGCAGTATATGAGGTACAGTCCTGAGGTGTGGTGGTAGGCTGGAGGTAAGGCTGTAGCAGGCAGTGTGTTGGAGATTCTGGGAATGTTATGTACTATAGTACACCTCCCATATTGTTTGTTCAGGCTCCAAGTTTTCTACTAAGTACAATTATGAAGACCCCAGACAGAAAAGCAGGCTAAAAGAAGGTGGCACTTAAAGCCTCTGTGGCTTCTTTTTTTCCCACCCATTATGTTCCACAGCCAGAATGTAGTACAGCATTTCTCTAGCTACCAAGGATGTCTTGAAAAAGAAAAACAAATCAAACCACAAAAAACCCACAAAAAACTGTGTAGAATTCCTGTGATCCTCTCTATGTATTTATATCTCAAAGATTTCACTTACATATAAAATCTCCAACTAGCTGTCCACCCACTCTGCTGGGGAGTGATGTGTGTCAAGAGAAGCATCTCCAAGCACCAGAAGAAAATGCTATCTTGGTAAGCATCTCTGCAAGACATCCTCTTGATACGATAGTCCCCTTTCACCTCCTCACTTAGTGTGCAGCAGTTTTCTCACCCAGTCTGTTCCTTTTCATGTTCTATTTTCTCAAGGCTTTCTCATTTCCATCCTTAACCTATGCACACTTTTTCCAGATGTGTAGCAAACATTGCCTTTTCAGAACAGAATTCAAAAAACAAAAACATTCCAGGGGCTAATTTATCTCAGAACAGTAATGTCTTTGTGTGAGCAGATACCAGATGAGTTCAGAAGCTTGGGGGAGGCCTCTCCTTCCAGCCTTCCTGGTAATATGAGTCAAAATTCTGTGTACTCAGCATGAAGAGGAAACATGCTTCCTCTGGCACCGGATGGGGCAGAAAAATATGTGCAGCTGAGCTGATATTAGTTGTTGTGATGTTTTAGTTGTTGATTTTGAGATTTTGTAACTTTATGATTTGGTAGAGGCATTCTGTAGTGGTTACACAGGGTGCCATACTTTGACTTCCTCTTAGTAAAAACACTGAGTGTTTTCCTGCAAGTTGCCAGTCATATATGAGGCAGTAATTATTTTTAGTCTCAGTCAGCTTGGATCAGGAAAGAAGCATCAATTGTTTTAATCATATCTTTCTATGTCACCCACAAACTAGTATAGCACTTGTTCTTTTTATTATTTATTACTTTAAAGTTTTTTCTCATACACGCATATGAAATAGGATAAAACTTTTTTTTCTTTGATTATACACTTGTATTTATTTTGTCACATCTCCTTTGGATCTTCAGAGTTTGAACCTGAAGTTTGAAACCTCTTATCTTCAGAGGTTTTTGGATGACTGTTAGTACTATTCATACATTAAATGCAGGAGATGCTCCAACAGTTTGACAGAAAGTGTAAGTGACATTTGATTAGATAGATTAGGTTAAACTACTCAAGTTTGTCTTGTCAATTGCAAACGTTGTTTCCTTTCCTCCCTGCAGATGAGGGTTGGATTTATATACTGTATACCATCAGATCAATATGCATTAAAGGAAGTTAGTTAAAGAAAAAAAAGTATGAAGGATTTTGTGTAATTGGTTCACTAAGGACTACAAATGAAATTATGGCAGGTTGTGGTTTCAATGGTGTAAACTATCCACTGTCTTATTGATTATTAAGCATAAAGGCAAGGATAATCTAATGTCATTATGGTATCGCTTGCAGGAGTTAAAGTTCCTTTTCCAAAGACTGATTTTTCTGGGATCTGTTTAGGAAATGTTCAGTAGTGCGTGTTGTTTAAAAAAGAACAACCAACCAAGCAAACAAACAAAAAACCACCCAACCAACAAAAAAACACCACTGGAGTTTCTTCAGAAAGAGGCTTCACTTAATGATGCTTTCATTCCTAGTCATGTTTGTCATGTCCTGTCTGTGTAATTAAAAATTTTTCCTCATTTAATTGGGCTATTCACTGTCTTTCAAAGAACTAAAGTTTAATTTCTTGGTTTAATAATCTCAAAACTGTGTTTCTTGAATAAGGTTTGCATTTTTACTGGTATTTTCAAAGCCCAAAAGAATCCATTGTGAATTTCTGTGATCCCTTAAGGCCACCACAAAACCAATTATTCACCTTTATTTTAGCTGCTTTTAGAGAAATGTGGTAAGAAGGATCAATTTTTGGAGGAATTATTAGGAATGTGCTGGAATGTCAACTTGTGGGTTCATAAAAACATAGGTACTAGATTCCCTCTAGATTTCTTCTTCAGATGAGTTTGCACCTGAGAAGTTGATGGGATGCTAATTCACCAAAACTGCTTGTTAGAGTCTTATAGTTTATGGCTTTTATGGTTTAATAGTTTGTAGCCATTAAGGATCCTCCTTTCTAGTTGCATTCTTCTGAGCTGAAAAGGAGGAGGAGGCGTGATGTGATCATGATTCAGAGTGAGCAGTTAAGACCATCTGAGCATTCTTCCTAATAGTTTTTACTGAGCAGTGACTGTCCTTACACATCACTTTGCTGTATAACTGCAAAGCTGACCTTGACCTTTCAGCATTAAAAGCATAAAACTAACAAATGTGATTGTGGACCTTTTGGGATCCTGGACTATCAGACTGTTACTACAGTTTGGCACTGATGCTTTCTGTGTCTTTGCCTGCTATAATTTAATTTGTTATAAGCAAGGTTGAACTTCTTTGGTAATAGAATAAGATTTCCCCAGAGTTATCAGCAGGCAGTAGTTTGTCTTCCGGGAAAGAAGTCAACAGAATTACTTTTTGTCTGCTTTTCAGCTTGCCTGGCAGGTCTATTGCAGAGCATCCTTGACTTTAGAGACACCAGATCTTGCATCTTCAACCAGTCTGGTGTATGAATGTCTGGAAGCTGGTGTCACCATGGTGATTCAGCTAGGTAGGAATGCAGGAGTGTCTGTGTGGCTGTAACCTGGAATCCAGCTCCCATGGCTGCTGAGATGAGATCAGCTTGAAGGACAGGATTAGGAAAGTAGAATTTGTGCATGTGCAGCAAGTACCCTGTCAAAGCTGACTGGACCATTTTCACTTTTCTGATATTGCAGACCTAGAAGTGCTAGGAAACTTTACATTGCTATAAAAATACATTCTTTACTACATTTTTACTACTACCATTAAGTACAGTGTCCTCTAAAGCTTGAAATATTTAAGCTAACTAATATGCCAATTTAATTTTAAATTGTCTGCTTTGATAAGAAATTAAAGATGATATATTTTCACACTAAGGATGATTGATTTTAATCCTTCTCTGCTCCATTAACCTGTGACAGCACATAACATTAATCCCAAACTTCAGTACTTGATTTTACAACCGAAAAATAAAAATGTTTGTTTTGCAGGAGCATATTGTTGATGAGTTAATAAATATTTCAGATGCTGAGCCAGAACTCCATCTGGAAGTATCTGAGAACTAATGTGTGTGATTTCCTCCCCCCAAGATTTTTTGGCACTTTCTTGGCAAGAACAGAAGTGATAATAGTATTGAGAGCACCATAACCAGATTGCTCCTGGGGGAGGGGAGGAGTGGTTTGGTTTCTACTTTGTTGCTGCTCCTGTGAATCTGCTGACATCCCTGAAATCTCATGGGGTTGTTTTGAGTCTGAGGGCTACAATTAAGATTAAAATCTAGTTAATAATCACAACATAGTCCTAAAAGCAGTTTCTGGGCCAGAGCAGGCCCAGGAGATGTTTCATCCAAATTGTGCTTGTATGCTAGGGCAGGTAGAGAATAACTGGTTGGGCAATAAACAATTCTGTAACAACTAACACTGTTTATTACACCTGAAAGTGGCTTGGCATAAAGACAGGTGGATATCACTGTCACCATGATACTTACACTGACCAAGGAGTGGATACTTTGCTTGTCTGGAGTTGTTATCCATCTCCTGTGGTAACCAAGACTGGGTCCTGATTAAGAAACTGAGACTCAGATTAGTATTGTTTTTGTTCAGCCCTATTGGATAAGCCATGTGTCTTTTTTCAGTTTGTTCAGATTTTTCAGCAGTTTTCAGTTTTCTCTGGAAAATTATCTGGTTTTCACTGAGTAGAGCTTTCTCTGAGAGCATCTGAAACATTTTTCTAACATTTACAGGCAAGAGTCCAGGTGGAAACAATCAGCTAATAAATACAGGATCTGAAAACCTCTGGACATGTGCATCATCTACAGGAAAAGTAGATAATATAGATCATAAACTGGGTCAAAAACGTGCATACTGTTGCTAAAAAACGAACATCAAATCGGGCATATGAACAAAGCTGTAGTTTGGAAGGCACAAGGGTAAACTTCAAGGACTAGGCTTTCAGAATGAGTACTTTCGAGCTCATTGTTTGAGTGATTATTGCTAGCCCAATTGAAGAGACCTAAGAAAACAGTTTAGGAGACAACCTACAAAAGTGGAATGAAACAGTAGTGTTTTACATCACAGAAGATGAAGGTAAATATGTCAACAGCTTTTAAAGACACAAAAGGTTGCTGAAAAGGAGGGTGTAACCTGTTATTTGTTTACATGGTGGGTGGAGCAAGAAGTAATGGGTTTAAATAGCACAAACAAATTCCTCCTGAGGTCTCTTTTAGCCCTTTTTCTCTATGATGTTACAGTACTATAAATATTCTAAGCTACATTAAATGCAGTTGCAATCTTCTTTCAGATAAATGTGAGAAATTAAGGAAGCTGATAAAAAAAAAAAAACCACAGAATAACCCACCCTAAACAGAGCATAACACCACTAAAACAGCAACATGAATATCTCTTGGGGAATTGAGACTATGTGGTCAGAGAGCTTTGCAAGGCGATGTTTTGAGTAGGGAGGTGAATATATTTGTGGGAGTAAGCAAGAGACTCAAATAGATTCAGAGAAGCAAAAAATCAAGATTGTCCAGACATGAACTCACAAGAAGAGGGTTAAGGCTTCTAAGTAGAGACTGAACTCAGAGACTTGGAGAAGTGATGAAGTTACTGGTTTTTATGTTCTCATAGGAAAAATTCCCTCCTTCACTTAAGAAGATAAATCGACAATAAAAACATGATTCTTTTGATACAATCGGTCTTACTTTATAAAATATAAAAAAAGTGCAAGATATACTTTGTTTATAATTACTCTGTTCAATAATGAGTATAACTTGATTATTAAAATATTCGGAAATTATTTTAGTCTTGACTTGGACCTGGAAGAAATTTCCTAATAAAAAAACCTTCTGAGTGTATGTGTTTTATTTGTTGTGGTTTTTATTGAGATACCATAATTAAGTAGGTATGGCAGAGAACTACTGAGTATACTTAGTATTTAGTTATATCAGGTGAAGGTATGGAAGTAAAATCTGACTGAAAGCCTTCTTAGAGATTCCTGCTACACATAAATATCATAGGC
This sequence comes from Eurystomus gularis, assembly GCA_013400335.1. Lineage (NCBI taxonomy): Eukaryota > Metazoa > Chordata > Aves > Coraciiformes > Coraciidae > Eurystomus > Eurystomus gularis. The sequence goes on from VZZY01016471.1 coordinate 16,966, forward strand.
TTGCAGCAGTTATTATGAAATTTGGGTCACTGGGAGAAAAAAATGTTTCTTTCAAATGAGGCAAAAATCTGTAAACTGCATATAATCACTAAAAAACATGCTTTACTTCTGTTCCAGGACAGGTCTGATCCTCATTGCAGTTAGTTTCAAATGTCCCCAAAGATCAAATCCTGTATTTTTATTTTTGCAAAGTGCAAATGATTTGATGGATCCCAAATGACATATAAATCATAGCATAGATAATGTAGTTTGCTGGATAAATTATATTCAATATTTTATATCAGGTTATGTCTGTTTGAAAATAATATTCATATATGTGCTCATAAACATGAGTAATCAAGTCTCATGATTTAAGTCATTTTTTGATCACCTTTTATAACAAAAATACCATTTTAGCATAGCTTCCTGGAAAGAACTGTACAAATGACTTTTGATTTCATCTCTCTGATAAATGCTTCATTCAGTAGAATAATGGATTAGAAAGCCTGTATTTGTATACAAATGAACTTTATTCAATATAAAAGACTACCACCCTCAGCATATAATTGCCTGGTCGCTGGAAGTCTGAGACACAGACAGACAGGGCTATCAGTGTGATTTGGCATGATCTTAGAGAGATAAGGGAATCTATGAAAATGAAGTTAGGAAGAAGCCTGGTGCTATTTCCAATTGTATTCCTACTATTAATATTCAGTTAATTTTACAGGGCAAATAAACACACTAACAACAAAAAAGGATTGTTTCCAACCAGCAAAACCCACCGTTAAATCCTTAAGAAATATATAAATAATATTGACAGAAAGGTGTTTCCTACTTGGAATCCCTAATGAATAGCAGAATGATGACCCACAGGATATAGACTGAGAAAATCACAAATTGCTAAGTTATCACTCTAAAACATACCATTGGTCAGTACGAGCATATCACTCATGTTTAGAATTATAACACCTTTCTTATGATGACTATACAATGATTTTTGGTTATGACACTAACTTATCTTTTTATGTAATATTAATTTATTTTTGTATAAAATTAGCCCTAAACTAGCAACTCTGCTAAAGATCCTATAATATCAACTTAGACTTTTTTTTTTTTTATCATTTACTTCACATTGCAATTTTTTTTCCTAGCACACATTAGAAAATATAATGACCTGTTTCTTTGCCAGAGTTGTCAGAATGAGTTTTAGAGATATACGAATTGTCTTAGTGGAACTATCAATCCTAGAGCTATGTCTCCTGCTATGGATAACGGTGGAAATGGAAGTTTAGTGCACTACCTCCCACTCCTACTCTTACAATCCACCTAATTCCAATACTTCATCACAGTAAGATATTTCCTTCTTTTTGTGCTTTGGAACACACTGACAAGACTTCTAGTTTTGTACCTGTAGGGCTCTGTAAAAGTTTATTTCTGAATTATTAAATACATTATACCTTTCAAGAATGTACCAGTAATGTTTTGGGACTGAGTTCTACAGCTTAATTATATGTTATACTCATATGATGTCTGTGGTTGAGGCCTATTTATGGTTTTACTGTTTTAAAGTTGCTCACAAATGACTTTGTAGTACAGCATCAATGAGGAAAAAAATAAAGTAGAAGACACTGTTAGCAATTACAAACAAATGCAAGTACCAGCCTCAACTCCTTATCTCAGTTAGATTTCAATATATTGTGCTTCTCAAAGATACTGAGACTGAGAAGGCTTGGACAATGACTGAAAGATCCTGTTATAAGACTGAGTACTGAAGAAAGGTTTTGAAGCTTAAAAGGAAGACAGATCTATCTTCTTAAACACTGGGTGTAGAAATGGATATCTCATATCAAGTAGGAAATAATTTAAATTAATTTATCGAGATGTTAGTTGTATCTCTTCTAAAAATAATCTTGTGCAGGTTCTTATCCCAAGCAGCCCTGCTGGCTCTTATATATATCACTCTTATGTTGCAGCTGAGCTTCTTTGACAAGAGAGTTCTTCCAGCTGGTTAATTCCTACCAATTGGTAGGACTTTGTCATCAGATGTCACTCCTGATGTCCATTGACAAATTTTACTGTAGAGCAAGCATGTTCCTTGCTGGTGACTAAGTGAGCTGTGACTTCTTCCTTGAATATGTGGTTGTATTGAATTTTGTAAGTTTAGACTTTACATTTTCATGCCTCATGGAGGAATAGGTGGTCTGGGCTCCTGTTTCAGTGCTCAGGAAATTCCCCCTCAGTCTTTGTGGACTTGCCGCATGAACCACTCTCATGTTGTGCAGAGAAGTGGGGTCTCTGTCTTTCCACTATCAGTGAGTTCTGTGTTGTTGCCCACACACATGCAGGTGGGTGAGAGTCACTTGCCACTGTTGATGCAACAAGGGTGCAAATCATACAGCCTGCATTTGTTTTGTGCCTGCCCTGTGTGCGTAGTAGGAGGAATTGTGAGTGCCTGACTCATGTTTTGCCAGCAATCAGAAAATCTTCCCTATATCATAAACAGGGTAATTTTGGTGAGTTGAGGTCTGGTGTTGTCTTCCCCACTGATTGCAAGACTACATTATTCACTGATTCTATCCTTTCTAGCCTTATTATGTGGCTTCAAATCGAGTGCTAACAAAGGGCTCTAGAATGAAGAGGGAAGGAACCATAAAGATCATCTAGTTCCAACGCCCCTACCATTGACAGGGACATTTCTATTAGATTAGGTTGCTAAAGACCCATCCATCCCAACCCTGACCACTTCATGGGATGGGGCATCCACAACCTCTCTGAGCAACTTATTCCAGTGTCTTACCACCCTCACAGTGAGGAACATCTTCCTTACATCTAATCTAAATTTAACCTCTTTTAGTTTAAAGCCATTACCCCTTGTCTTATCACTACATGCCCTTGTAAAAAGTCCTTCTCCAGCTTTCTTGTAGGCCCCTGTTAGGGACTGGAAGGCTACTAAAAGTTCTCTGGGGTGCCTTCTCTTCTCTAGGCTGAACAACCCAAATTCTCTCAGCTAGTCCTCACAGGAAGGGTATTCATGTCCTCTCATCATCTTTGTGGCCTTCTTCTTGTGCTGAGGACTTCAGAGCTGGATGTGGTACTCCAGGTGGGGTCTCACAAGAGCAGAGTAGAGGGGAAAAATCACTTTCCTCCACTGCTGGTCATGCTGCTTTTGATGCAGCCCAGGATACAGTCGGCCTTCTGGGCTGCAAGTGCACATTGCTGGCTCATGTTGGTTCTCATCAACAAACACCCCAAGACCTTCTCTACAGGGCTACCCTCAATCCACTCACCACCCAGCCTGTATCTGTGTCTGGGATTGCCAGTGCAAGTGTTTGCCTGTCCTGGTCGCTGGCACTCCCCAGGGCTGACCTTTGTGGGAGTAGGGAATGGCTGCTGTTACCCCTGGTCCTGCTCACACCTCAGTAGCCACTCTCTCTTCTGAGAGTTGCTGGCCCTTGGTGAGTCTCTGAGCTCTTCTGGGGTTTCCCTGGCTCAGGAAGCTTCCCCAGTATGCCATGATTCCCAGCTCTGCCGCACAACTACTCTATGTCCACTTTGACAAATGTAGATAATTCAGGCCATGAATTGTGAAGCTATGGTTATATTGATAACTCTGTTCAGTGAAAGCTCCATTCATTGCTCTAGAATATTGTCATCCTTTCCAGATTTTCCTTCCTCAAAATCTCCTAAATAAGAGCAACTTTTATTTCAGTCCCTTTGAAAGACTGATTTATTATCTGTTACTTCAATTGCTATAAGAAAGTCACTTCTATGGCTAATATTGTGAAGTGTTGGAATAGATTCATAGATGCTTAAAGCTAATAGCTACCTGCTAGCATGGAAAGATGATCAACAGTGATCATAGTAACTTGTATTTAATTTGTATTTATCTTAAAAAAAAAAAAAAAGCTCACTGCCAAGAAAGTAAGTAATAAATAATACTGTAGATTATGTTACTTTTCAGTGTGTAACTTCAATTTTCAGTCAGTAACTCCTCTGGTTTCCTCTGATTAGTCATTTAGCATTTTTTTTCTTAAGGTCCTTAAACACTGTAATAAGAAACTTGCTTTTCAATAAGCAAAAGAGATGGACCTCTCTATATATCCTGTCACTACATTTTTTTAACCTCTTATGTGTGTTTTCCTCAACTGTGTAAATAGTAGATCTTGCAGTTATTTAATAGCAATCTTAACAATTCCTTACTGGGAGGAGAATTTTCAGTCTTGCAAATCCTCACATTTTCTAGGACTTCATTACATCGTCTTCCTGTGGCATTACGATGACTTGAGAAGTGTGTCCACATCCTTTACTTGTCTAGACAGCTGGGTGGAAAGTAGAAGAATCATACCATAAGGAATTCAGTCATGTACAATGCTTAAGTGAATTGGAACCCAGAATTTGACTGTGCTTATGAGTCTTGCTGTAGTATAAATAATGCTTAGTAAATCTTACCTGGCTCCCAAATCTGCAATCTTGCAAAAAAAGTAAGATGTTTTTGTCTGGTAATTTTCCACTTGATAAGCCCTTTCTGTATTTCTTAAAGATCTTTTTAATAGGTGAAAAAAAAAACCCCACCATAATTTCTCAGTCTTTATTTCTCTGAACAGCCATTTTGCCTTTGTTTCTGATCCTAATCCGATAATATATGTTGACATTATGACTCACTTTTCTTAGGGGTTTTTTTTCACTAGTCTTTTATTGATACGAGGGAGAAATTAGAAAAAAATCATCTGCTCATTATTATTCAGCAGTTGAAAAAACACAGTCTGTATTACAGAAATTTCCCTGGAGCTAGAAGTATTTTAGAAGGCATATAAAAATGTTTAAGATTCAGGTGTCTGTCTCTTTCTTTCAAAGACATTAAAAGAAACAGACTGACTAACCTGTAGGTGTAGCTTAGTCACAAGATCCTACATGTAGTTATCATAACTCTAGTCTATTATTCCACTGTCTATTTTAATTAGTGCTATCAACTACTTTGCACAGCAGGATTTAGAGGCAAATGGTGTCTTGCAGAGAATTTTCAAAATAAATCTGTTATTTTCACTGAAATGTCAAAGTTGAAGAATTTATAATACTGTGATCCTTAAAAATGTAATGTGAAATAATCCAAAAAGGTGGTGATTTTTTTGTGTATGGAGCTTCTACCTCAGTTAAAATTAAGCATCTTATTTGACTTTCCTCCCTTCCTCTGAACAAATTCTGTGAGATTTGACACCAAAGTAGTCTAAGTGAAATTTATATTTCCTGGTGGAATTGTCATGAAAAAGTTTACTTTGGTTTTCTAGTACCATAATGTTTCCAAAAGTAATATGCTTTCTCAGAATAAATGAGTTTGGTTTAGTTTTTATACAATTAGCAACCCTTTTTCTGTGATCATATGTGTTGTACACAGAGATGTTCAGGCCCAAACAAGGGATTGTGTGTCCCACAGCATATCTGAAAGATGTCACAGAAGAACTCTGAGTTTTATGGATTTCCAAGCATAGGTAGCTCAATAGTGGTATATGACATCAAATATTTCTGACACGCGATAGAGGATTTTATATGTAATTAAAAAAAAAATCTTGTTTGAAATCAATATTTAAACTCTAGCTACAGAATTTAAGATGAGTGAAACATTGACATGATCTTGCAAGTTTGATTCATGAGATTAAAATTATTTATACAGATTGGGTAACTGAAGCACAAAAGTATCTGGTATGTGATTCTAGAAAATGCTGAGTTTACTGAACCCTTTTAAAAAAAGTCAGGTTTGAAGTAGGCCTTGTCATAATCTTGGTGAGCATGATCAATACTGTTATAAGTTGTTCAAACGTATGGGGAAAAAAAAATCTGTGCCACAGGCAGCAGTAGAATTTTTCTAGAGGAGGAAACAAAACAACTATTATTTTCTTCCCAAATGGGCTTTCCTGAACTTCATTTTATTTTGCTGTGTGTATGAGAGATAAAAATCAAATGAATGTTAGCTCTCAAAAATGAAACAGAATCAATGTCACAAAAGATTTTGGCTGTCACATCCACAACTCTAGTTAGTTGAAAGCAAGTACTATGTTAGTGGGCTGGGAAGCACAAGTCAATCCACATAGCCGTGCCCATAGGCCTAGTTCAACAAATATTAGAAAACTGGAACTGTAACAGATATAACCTGTGTTGACCCACAACCATTTTGAAGATATCTAAAGCTCTGACTTTAGATTATGTTTGCCTCCTTTTTAACCAGGAAAACACAATGCTGGTTTGCTCTCCGCTTACATGATGATGATGTGCAGCTTTTGGGAAGCTTTAGAAGTTTCCAGTGGGGACTAAGGCTGATAATGGGCCATGACATAGCCCATGGGATTCTTAATATGACATGGCATACTTTGCTTGCAAAATGCCTGATGGAATTCAGTCTGGGCCCTTTGTGATTGGCTATCATATCATGCAGTAGTGGCTTAAGTGCCTACTGTGTAGGAAATTAATTGCTGCCTTTCAATTAAATATGTTGCCAGTGAGTGGACAAGAATCGTAACTGGTGACTTTTTTTTTTTTTCCTGCAACTTAGGAAACTAAGTAGGACTTCCTGCTTCATTAAGTCCAATCCCATACTTCTGCAGAACATCTGTATCTTAGTATTTATTTTGTAAAACAATGAAATTCCATATTAAATCTGCTTTTTTTTTTGTGCTCAGCTGAAGAGATGTTGTTATAGAAGAACAATTCAACAGTGAGAAATCTTCTAATAATAAATAAATAATCACATAATAAATTTGTTTTGTGTGTAAACCACTGATTTTTCTACCAGCTTAATTTTTTACTTGAATAACTCTTAATCCTCCACAGTGCTTAATTCACTTGTTCTATTTATATATGGCAAAAATAGTTTCCTCAGAACTCTTTTTTTTTCTTTTTGGTGGTGGACTATTGAAGTAAAATGCTTTTAATTTTCTATATTTTGTTTTCATGTAGTCATCTCAGACATTTAGTCTTTCTAAAACTGGTTATGACAATACATATATTGTATTCTAGATGAGATCTTAGTGCCTTTTGTCTCTTTATTGGAAGTTTTGCTTAGTACTAAAATTGCTCTCTTATTTTTTTAAGGTATCAACACACAGCTTGCAGTCAGTCTCTAATTCACTCTGGTTTTCTTAAGGTGCTTATCTGCTGTGATTTCAATTTGAAGAACTTTCAGCTTTAGTGTAGACAGTCTTCATCCAGTCCTGAACTACTGCAATTCCCAAGGTCATCCAGTCCTTTAATGTGTCATTCTGATCCTTATTTAGTAAAAATATTTACCTAATATTAGAAACTAATATTTACCTAACATTTACCTAATATTAGAATTTACTTATTCATTAGAAACTCATCCACAAGGCTATTTCAATATCATAACCAATAACCAATTTCACTTTTTACACTCCCAACTATAAATTCCTTCTTGTCATTTTGTGCCTTTAGTTTATATCGTAGGTAATACACTTCGCATGTAGCTGTGCCCTTCAGTCCACAGTACATTTTTCAGAGTTGTGTTGCAAGTTATTTGACTGGTTTTCGCAGTACCTTTTGACTGGTGAACCAGAAGAATACAAAGCCTGCCTTACCACAGAATAAAATAGTTAATAATGGGTTTTGGATGTAAATATACATAAGGGTAATAATGCTGTATTGATTGCTATGATGATTTCTTTTGCTGAATATGATTGAGAGGGTGTTAACCCTAAGCTACTTAATGTTTTTCTCACTGAATTAGAAAATCAGCTTTTATATAGTTGGTGAGGAGAACACATGTATTGATAAATAATGTAGAGGTCAGTGATACAGACTTGATCTGCTGGTGACCTGGATACAGAAAAAACATTACAGCGTTCCCAAATGTAGGATCTTTCTTATAGGAATAAAATAATTAAACTATATTTTCAGAATGGAGGAATCTTTTATGAGAAATAACAGGGTTCATGTCTGCATAGAATGGAAAATACAATAGCTTATAGGACATATGTGTGATATCACCCCTGTGCCTGGAGATAATTCAAAAGAAGTTATTAGAAACACCTGACTGGAATGGTAAAAATGTGACCTTGAATCTTCACCTCCTCAAAGATGGTCTGGATAATAAATATGGGGGGATATTTCTTACTCTTTACCTTCCTGATGGAGAGATTTTTGACAAAGCTGGTGGAATAGATCAGAAATCAGTAATTTGTTAAGATCCAACTAGAAGAATGAAAGTGGACGTTCCAGACTCCTGCATGATGGCTTGGGCTGAGACAGGATCTATAGTGAGCTTGCTATTACTTGGTCATTAGGTGAGGAGAAAGTATCAAAACACAGTCAACCCTATTTAAACTTGAAATAATGCTAATATATAAGGAAAAGCTTATTACAAGACTGATTTTAAATATGTATATAGATGGGAGTATTACATGGTGCAGCAGAAACAAAATAAACTACCATCCAAAAATAGTATTGCTTTTTGGTGAAGGAACAAAATGACAAAGTATATTTAAGGAAGGTATTAGACATGTGTATGTGCAACACTGTCTTGTCAGGTAAAAAGAAGCTTTCTGTGCTCCTGGCAACTCAGGTGGAAGGTTATCTGAAGTCTAATATGAACTTTGTACCTCAATATTGAATTGCTCTTTATAGAAAATTTTATACTGTGCTGACTGGGCCTCTTTCAGCACTTGCATTATGTAATTATTTACACTTGTGAAAAGCAACACACTAAAACATTGGTTTGTTTTACAGCCTTATCGCAGTCATCATTTGTGTGGATGATAATTTAGGATTCAAGGCAAGTAAGAACTGGAACACGCACAAGCCTTTTTTGTCCTGCTCATCTGCCTAATTTTATTCCCTCAAGGCTACAGAAATGTTCAAGAAGTTAAGTGTTCACTTGGAACAGAAGTTCTGTAGGCTGCGTGGGGGCAGAAACTACCGAGGAATATTTCGTATCAAATTTACACCCAACAGAATGTGGATGAGTAATTGTTAGGTGAGAAGTTGCTGTAACTTTGTGTTAGCAGTTCTGAATTCAGCTACAAGATATTATCTAAGACTCAATGGAGAGCTGACTAGGTGACTCAGAAAATTAGTAATGGCTTATACAATCATTTCTAGGTCAACAGTTTGTGTATATTGAACTTTATTGTTGCAAGTCATCACTAGCCGATGACTCTTCTGTGGTCTCTGAATTATTGTTATTCTCTATTTGTTTTAGTGAATGGATCACTTAACTGCCACGGCAGGCCTTATTTGGCATAGCTGCTCATTACTGCAGCAGAAACTAAGACCTGAATGGGCCTGGAGGATATAACTGCTCTATCAGCCCCAGAAGTAGCTCTTTCAAAGCAGAAATGACATGCATGCAGTGTAATACGGAAAAGGTAAGAGCTGGGAAGTTTAAAAACAGCTAAGATAATTGAACTGTCTAGCCTGATACTCCCTATAAGAAATTTAAATTCACCAAGTTTTTCCTGAACTGACTTTGGTATCTCGTGTGACAACCAGAAAGACATCCAGAACTAGAATTACCCTTGTAAGATGTTGTATCCTCTCATCTGGCAACTGCAAGAGTGAAGGCTTTTTATTTTTTAATGCATTATTAAAATGCTTGAAGCTGAATGACACAAATTTGGGTCTGTCTGAATATGAAGAATCACTTTGCTTCCTTTTGCTG
>VZZY01016473.1:0-29643 GCA_013400335.1 Eurystomus gularis
CATTAGTTTCCTAGTAACTTATGAGAAAAATCCTATACATAAAGAAAAGGAACAAAAGGAAAGAAAACCTAACCCCCAACAGAAAAGTGTATTTCTTGAGGGACAATTGCATTTATAGCTGTACCTATATTGCCAAATAAGAAGAGGACCAAGGATGGGAGCACACTACCTCATGTCCCCAGTGCTTACAATTAGCCTTTTTAGTAAGAGATTTTTTTATTCGGTGGTGTAGACATACAAAAAACATTTTATCTATTGTATTTAAAAAAATTGATCAGGGGTTGCAAGAGTCTACTTCATAAAGCAGAGTAACCATATCCAGGCTGCCTGTTGGGAATATTCCCTAGACTATGCTAATGCTCAAATTGGAGTCAGGTAATTTTGTGGAAAGTTCTAGTTGCATGAGTTCAAATCTGTGATGGCCAGGAAGCATGCTAATTATGGAAAAAAATGGACAGTGTATTCTTGTGCTCCGACCCACAACCCAGCTTTGTTGAACTGTACCTTCAGTGAAAATGATTAGTCTGTTCTACCTAATACAGTAGTTAGCTTTCTATGCAAAATTTATTTGCTTACTAAGTGATTTTGAATGCTACATAAATAACTACTGAAAACAAATGTCTGGATTTTGTAGTAGTATAATAATAAGCTGGGGTAATTCCTATTTCTACTATTCAAGCAGCAACTGTTTTCATCCTGAGGTAGTAAAAGTATATCAAGAAAGCACAAAGGGTAGGTTAGAGCTGTGTAGTGCAGCGCTTGGCTCACTGCCACCATTATTTCTCGCGTTCAGTAAGAAGAATGAATGTCTATTTCTTTCTGTGCTTAGATGAGTTGGCTTGGACTGGAGAGAAATGTTGTGCTACTTCCATTGCATTTTCAGGCTACTGTTTGGTTGGTGATTTTATTGAGTGGAATGAGTCTGCAGGCTTGAAAACAGAGTTTCTTGACCAGAAAACAGTGTGTTTGACATAGCAGTGTATGCATTATTTGCACTTTCTGCATTATCTCAGGAATGTAAAGGCTATAACTGATTTGAAATCTCATTCACTCTTTGAAAATTTCATGGAAAAGGCAAAAAATAAGAAAGGAGCTGATGTACTTCACACAAAGCTACAGATTTTTATTTAAAAAAAAACCCACCGGGCACTACCATGAGGGACTGTAAGAGTTGAAATAGTAGTTATCCTAATAGCAGTCTCCAATATAAGCTGGACTTCTAATTTAGAATACACATTTTTTAAAAGGATCTTTTGCATTATTGGAAGTGAAATTCAGCAAGACATGCTGGCCTACAGAGGTTTGAGTACTTTCTAAATGAGATTACTGAAGAGAAATGCTGTATTTTTAAGTATTCAAGTATGTAATGCTAAGCAGAGGAATAAACTTTAGCATACTTAATTCCTCTAATTTGAAAAACTTCAAAATAGTCATACTTCTAGAAATAATTCTTCTAGGTTTGATTTGATTAGGTAAATTGGATTTAATGCTGAGCTCCTTTGGGATTCCTTCCTCGGGTACTTATACACATATAAATGAAAGAGAGAAAATATTATGACTGAACTTAGTTCACATTGACTGCAACAGAGCACATCAAGATATTTTAATGAAAAAGAATAAAATAAAATTCATATAAAATCAATGTTTCCCCTGAAGGTATATGATGTGTAAGATAAGTAAATGGGATGCTAGATTTTGGTTGAAAGAGAACCAATATCATATCAGTTTCAAGAGTCTAAACATAAGTTCCCTTGCCTTTCAGTGTTCATCACTCATGAGAGATGAAATCACTTGTATACTTCCTGCAAGCACAGGAAAATAAAACAGAATCCAGTCTTCTCATTTAAAACAGTTTTATTTACATTAACTCATAGATTTTTAAGAAACTGAAAGGATCATTTTGGTTATTTAGATTAAATTCCTGCCTACCCTGACCGTGAACCTCTGAGTTAATTCATGCTTTAAGACTAAAAACTGTTTCAACCAGAACATAAACATATTTATTTTCAAAAAAATTGACCAGAACTGTTAATAAAATATTTTGATATAGAACAACCCTCATGATTTTTAAAAATGTATGATACTGATAATACCAATTAGTTTGGTTCACTTTAAATGTGTAAATAAAAGTTTCTTATTCCTTTGCTATTTTCATATGCTTTGGCTGACTACTCAGTTCTGTCAAATCTATTCACCATGTAGGCACTTAAAAGGCTGGTTAAATAATGTCTTGATGTGGGTTTTTGGGGTTTGTTTGTTTGTTTGTTTGTTTTGGTGTTTGGGGTTTTTTTGATGCACTAAAGGATGAGCTCCTTGTTAAAAAAAAGAAAGTACCTTTTTGTTCCATTTTAACCACGGTAATAAAACCAACTTCTGTGCTACCCTTTGTGAACAAAGGAAGCAAGAACTGGATTTAGGAGTGATATAACATCCCTAATCTGACTTAGTATTCCTATTTCTGTCCACAAAGATATCCCATTAAAATCTTTGGCTGGAACACTACTCTTGATAATTCATAGTCTGCTAGCTATCAAGGACACTCACAATTATTTTACAGAACAGGATATTTTGTCTTCTAATATGCATGTACTACAATATTTAGACTTGCAAATTTACATTTTTCTGTATTTTATTATAGTATGTGTTTAAAAATTCATTCAATTTCCTGGCTTACCAGAATGAGGTATTTTCTTAGACAGTTTGTCAGTTCTCTTTGTTATTTAGAAGTTCTCTACTTCTTGTAGGATTGACAGGTTTATCATTACCATTCTGTGTTTTATACTGCTTTCCAGGTCATTGGTAAAAAACTTAAATAATCTTGAAAAATTACCAGATCCTATAGGACTGTACAATCATACTTTCTTAGTGATAATTTTCCTAGTTATGCTTACACTCTGACATTTGTCAGAAAGCTTCAAATACCCTTATAATTGGCTTTGTAACTGCTGTAAGCAGTTCACGTTCGTACTGAAATGCTATATAGTACCAAGCAGTATATTTACAGAACCCTTTAAGTACTTCTTTACAACACAACTTCTGTCATACAAATATGCAATTGCATTCTAAAAGATGAATTTTCACAAAATTTGTTAATGGTACTGTTATTAAAACGTTTTTCAGAATTGCTGTTTATGTCAAAGAAAGTGTTCCACTAAGCAATCAGTGAAAATCCCAAGGGTCTTTTATGCAACTGGTCAGTAAATGATTTAAGCTGGAGGCCCAGCTTCCCAAAGCTACACAGGCAAGGTGTGAAGCTGAAGATTCCCAAGGACCTCTTAGCTAACGTGCCAAAATTATTCATTAATGTGCATGTACCATAGCAGTGGTAAGAAAAATTAAATTCTGTGAAAATAAAATGCCACCAGCAGAGGACATGTTTGTGATATCAAAACCTTAGTTCAATAAACTTTCACCAAAATTAAGAGAAGGATCCAGCAAATCTAGTCTGAAAGGTATTGACATGCCTACTGTAATCTCACAACACTGGTGACCTAACCCTTGCCGTAAGTCAGTCAAACTAACATGGTTGACAATAATATTTGCTGCTATTTTCATTGAAATTGAAAAACAATGATGCTTGATTAAACTCCCAGTTTGTTTTTATTTTTAAGGCAGAAATTTGATAAAATGGAAAACCTTTTTGAACACCGAAAAGAAAAACAGATTATTTAAGCCTATGATACAAAGGGAAGAACATTTATTGTACTAGGTTTTGGGGCACAGAGTATACAGCTAGTAATCCTCCTTACTGAGCTGGAAGAACCAGTAAGTGTATACAACAAAATTCTCCAGTTATAACCTGTGTCGTGTTGTTTTTCCTCTTAAATAATAGCTTTATCAAAAGTACAGCACAGTAGAATAATAATTTAAATTGTTTTTTGTTTATTTTTAATGTGAATCTAGCTAGCTTTGAAGAAGTATATGGATTGTATAAATTTAATAAGAAATTTCTCTTTGATCCAAGACATGCTTAGTAGAGAACTATCACTGAGATTTGTGAGTTTACATGGAGACAATATTTCCTCTTGTACAGTTAAGTGCACTAAAGAGAATGACAAAATCCACATTATAAACAAGCTTATTCATTCCTTGATGTCCACTCTTTCAAGTACAGTGAAAAGTTTGGGAAAAAGTTGAGGAACACTTTTTCAATGTTGATTCCACACTTAAAGCAGTTATTGGGGTCATCTGGGTTTTCAGATTTCTAGTCATAAGTCAATAATGCACAATAAGCAGAAAGGGGAAAAAAAAAGAGAAAGGAGAACATAACTGCTTTGGACTGAAATTTAGAGAAGCAGCAAAATATAAAGACCTTATTAAGATTTTTAAGACTGAGACAGAGATATAAAATGTAGAGGGGGATGCATTTTCTCAGACTGAAAATGTATATATATCTACTATGCTATGGAAACCTTAGCAGCAACTCTTGTTTGAAAAATTGTCTTGCCAGATGGTTATTCCCACATTCATGCCACAGAGCTCAGGGATAAAGAATACAGCTGGCTTTCAGGTTGTGACATGATTTTAACTGGGCAAAAAAAGTAAGAAAATTGTCCTGTTTAACTGAGTGCAGTTCATTAAGCTGGTTGTGTTTTGTTTCCATAAATACTGTGTTGGCAGAAGTGTGACATAGATTACACAATGAGCAAGGAGCAAGGCAGCCATACAAAGGAACTTTTTTCTTTTATCTAGGTAATTTGTCTTTCATGTAGCATATAACCATCTAATAAAACTTTTGAATCAAAAGTGCTGCGCAAATTGGTTCTGCTGATTCAGTGGAGAATGGTATTTTCCTGTACTTACACAATGTTGTAATTGGCTTTTATAAAGCTACTGAGATTTTTATGAGTGATGTCTCTAGTAGTGATTAAAATATTTTTGCTGGCCACTGTACGGCATTTAACAGATTAAGACTCTGTAAATAAACTGAGGATATTGTCCAAACATATGAACACAATATTCTGCTTGAACAACAGAGTAACCACATTATTGAAGGTATAAAACAACGGAGTTTATTTCAGACTAATTAGTAGCTACTTTCAGGAAAAAAACCAAACAAACATTTTATTATTAAATAAATGAATCTGAGCCAGCAAAGTTTTGGCCACTGTAAAGAAGTGTTGCTAGATTGAAGCAAGTGCAATGCACAAGCCTGCAGTAGCTGATACTTTGGTCTAGATAAAGCTACATGAATTCTTAATACTTGTAAGAACCTGTTTCTTTAGAGATTGTGAAGTTTATGTATATCTGACATGTAAACTGAACTGAATCTGGGTGGGGCAGAGAGTACATTGTGTATGTATCAATGACTGTCCTACTATCTAGTATTTAAAAAGCTGGATGACAGTATTTGTACTGTAAATGAGAAAGATGAACATTATTCAAAAGATTGCTCAGCTCTGCTCAACAGAATGGAGAAATGAGTTAAACTTGGGATTTTCACCTGTTTTCTTATAGGCCATGCTGGCATCATTGGCCATGTCTATAGTGATAAATAAAAAGGAGCCAGAGACCCAAACCATCCAGACTGCTTAGGCTAGTATCAGCTATCTCTTTGCTTTGTTTTAGGTCACCCTTATTAGTTCTCCCAAAACAATGCCTGGATGTGATTTGGGAAATAGTTCTCTCTGGGCTAGTATTGGCTCTGACTGTACTAGCATGGTCTGCTGCTCCCTGATCAGGCATTGGATATTGTGCCAACACCTTTTTTAACTTCACCTCCCATCAGATGCCCTTATGACATGCTCAGAGCACAGAAGAAGTATGTTTTGGATTCAGCAGTATCAAGCTGTAGTACAGCTCTCATACTCAGATATTTCAGACTGAAAAATTCATACAAAATAATAATTGTATCTTAAGACCATGTGGACACGAACCTTGCAGAGGGTGTTGGACTACATGATCTTTAGAGGTCTTTTCCAACCCAAACTATTCTATTATTCCATGTCCCTATCCATTCCACTTGGTACTTGATCTTTCCTTATCTACCAATAAAGACACAGGCATTTAATTTTTTTAAAAAATTATTTAAAAATGAGGTATATGTCTCCAGACACCACTCTTTTGAAACTGGCTATAGGCCTGGGGGAAAAATAAAAAAAAGCAGAATTTTCATTCTATGGCTTCTAGACATGTATGAAATTTGGGGTACTCACTGAAGTTTTCCATCTGTACTGCTAACTTGCATACTGTATCTTGTCTTCAGCTACTGCAGGGCAAATCATTTCCTAAATATGATAAATGGCATAGCCAACAAACAGGCAGTGGTGGAGGTGTAGATGAACAAATCAGTGGAGATTGTGATGATGAAGATGGTTGCGGAGGATCAGGAAGTGGAGAATTCAAAAAAGTCCTAAGAAACCCAGACTGTAAGTCCATGATTCTGTTTCCTTCATTCATTTAAATAGTGAATTGATGTATTTTCCTTATGTATCACTGAATTACCTTGGAAAAGGTATGGAAAAGTCTATATAATGTTTCCAAGGCTTACAGAAACAGGACTGCAATTATAGGACTTCTATGCACATGGTATGAATATGAGTATCAGTTTCATTATAACATATCTTAACACACATTGGGCATAACGTATACTGAACTTAACACAGTATTTTAGTCAAATAAAAGGTGTTACTATGGCATCTCCCTGTGAGTTACTACTTTAACATAAAAAGTTTGGCAGTTAAGCAGAGAAATTGTTCTAATTTCTCATGGAACTATGGCAAAATATAAGGTTTAGTTGTGGTAGCTGAATTTCATAGAGAACTATTGGAATCAATATGCAGTAGAACTCAGCATCAATGCCATTAGTTCTTACACATCTCTCTACTTTTCTTACTGTTGGCTTTTTGGTTTTGTTCTTGTTTTTGGGGGTTTTGTTTGTTTGTTTGTTTGGGTTTTTTGGGTTTTGTTTTGGTTTTGTTTTTTGGGGTTTTTGGGGGGGGAGGTGTTTATGCTGTGTTTTGATTTGTTTTTCCTTTCTGAAACACATTTGTAAATATTTTTTTCAAAAAAACTGTATGTGTACTTCAGTGTCATGGAACTGCAAGCATGAACAATGGGACTGAAGCACAAGTAAGTTAACAAATTCTCTAAATCAGGATGTTATTCTGCATCTCTTATTTCTCTTCTCAGTAGAAATATAGGCAGAGATTATGAGAATAGGTGCCTGATATCACCAAAATTGCATTTCTGCATTTTGCCTTTTTTTTTTTTAAATTCATTTTGCATTTTTTTTTTGCATTATTCTGCATTTGGCATTACAAAATTCAGTACTAATAGACAAGAAGTCAAGGTTGGTATCAATTCCTGGATCTACCTATATTTACTGAATTTGAGTGTGCTTCATGCTTCCAAGCTTAGATGAGAACCTCAGGTCCTTCTTGACGTGACAGGGAAAATACAATTTAGGAACATGGGCATAGAGAAACTGTAGTCTATGCTTGCCCAATTCTGAATAACTGGACAAATGAGACTGAGCATTCTGAGGCATGCCATAGCAGGTCAGTTTAGAATCAGTCTAAGATGCTGTTTCACTGATACTTAGTCTATACATTTTCAAGTCCTGCTATAGCTTCTCTAGATCAGTTCTTAAGAGATCTGCAAAGAGATTTTGACACTTTCTGAAAGTGCCATTGAAGATTTAACTTCTAAAAAAGAAGTTAGATATCAAATATTTAAAAACAGATGTACTTTGGAATACTGGATATATTATATCCATTTGATAATGACACTTTATGGTATTAAAAGACTGTAAAATAGTCTTAGAATATGACTAGGGCTATTAAGAAAGTATTAAATGACAAAAGAATTGCAAGAATAGTACATTTTCTTTCATCCTCTTCTACTGCATTAGAATTTTTTTCATATTAATATATTTAGTGTAATCTTTTCAAAATGTCAAATATATAATTAGCCTTCATATTCTCTTTATATCACATATATTATAAATCTCTAGAATTATATGTTAGACATAGTGAAGTTTGCATGCAATGGTGTTTCATTTGAACATTTTCTAAGATATTATTGAACAAAAATATGAGTCCATACTGTTCAATATAATGACTTGTGCATATATTTTGGGTTGCTAGTACCTTTGATGAGCTGTTGTGATTCAACAGATTTATGCTGGCATGCATTTATTTGGAAGGCAATTGTCTTGAATATATACCAGAAATAGTCCTAGACAACAATACTTTGTTCTGGGCTACCACACTTACTGATGTAGACTTTCTGTCCAATAGAACTGTTAAAACATGCCATTTGGTAAGAATTTTGTTACAATATAAGTCAAGAAAAAAACCCTTTTTCTTCAGATATCACTTAAGTGTATATCTAACATAAATGAAACAGGAGCTTGAACAATTGTTCTTTTGCTTCATTGTGATATATGAGTAGGACTTTGGGAATTAAAAGTGAAATCTAAAGTAAAAAGAAGTAAAGTACATATATTTTAGTAAGCAAACAAAATTATCTTATCCAGATTTATAATTTTACGTGAGGAACCAGGATTAAAAAATAAAATGTAAACATAATAGCAACTTAAGTTGGTGGAATTTTCTTTTCTTCAGGTGACTGGTATCAGTTTCAAGCTAAGTAAGATCCTGAACTCCATGATTTTAAACTGAGAAGCTAGATTTACTTTGGTGATATTGCTTACTGCTCTGTCAGTAACATGACTGAGCTTCAGCTAAGCCTAGAGGTTGGCTAAGTATGTTTGAACCTCAATATTACCTTGTTAGTTCCAGTGCTTTTTTGTGTACCCCTTTTTTTGTTGTTGTTGCATACAAATAGACAGAAATGTACTCTTTTGTATTTAAATATGGTTTGTATTTTATCATATGTCATGGAAGACCAACCAAACTTTATTTGTTATATAGATACTTATATTTGTAGTCCTAAATAAACTGATATAAAAAGGAAAAAACCTACACACTTGACATGCGAGCAAGATTGAAAAGTCAGATTTGTTCAGATCCAGCCCTCCATAAGCTTCTGATCTGCAAATGCTTGTAATCTTACTCAGAAGTCAAGCTCAAGAATTGCTGTTCATCTGTATAATATTACGTTGGTTCTTCTGCTATATATCAAATAATTCTTCAGGTTTTTTTGCTGTTACATGCTGCTTCTATGCATTATATAACACTAGCTTATCAGTGTAATATGACCACATTTTAAAACTGAAAACCAGACCTGAAGTGCACTAGAATTGGACAGGTAGAGACATAATGGAAAAGTTGGCCATTGTCTATGTAACAACTTAGGAACCATGGCAGAAGAAAAATGACAAGCATTAGAAATAATAGCAGCCTGGTATTTAATTTCCTTTAACTTCCAGTTTGTGAAAAACAGTAAGTAAACTATAAAGCAGAAGGCAGAAATAAGAAAACATAAATGTGGCTCATACACCTCTTTCTTTATAGTACGGAGGCTTAGTCTTCCGTCTATATTGATAAATGAGCAAAAGTAGACATGTAAAAGACACAGATGACACCAGGATTCAGTTGAAGCACCAAATAGTTTGAATGTGATATGAATGTGATATGCCTTTACTGTGGCAGTCTGAAACACATACTCTTGTTGTAGTCATTTTGTCTAAGAAGAACTTTTAAGTAAAAAGAACTTTTGAGATGTGTTGATAAACTCCAGAAACCTGATACTTGCTTTCTTGTCCTAGATAAGCATTGCTATAGGGCTTTATAACACATTTATTATTTTTGAAGCTCAAAAAAGAATTATGACTTATACAATGGATAAGTTATTTCATAATTATTTCTTTTTAATGTCACATTAAAATGGGTGAAAAAAGATTATTTATGGGGTTTAGTAATAGGCACATTTTACCTGTCTCCATTACACATATAATTAATTCACTTTATCTTATACTCTTTTGATACACTAAGACTTTTTTTTTTCCTCACCAAAGGCACTTTTTACAGTCTTCTTCTGCACAACTTTGTGTCCTCTCATAATCAGCAGGAAAGAAACGGGGATTACTACCTATTTTGTACTGTAATAGAGTCTGGAGATCCTAGCCAAAGCCTGGGCTCCTTCTTGTTAGCTGTTTTAGACATTTTCACCAAGGAAATGATCCTATCCACAATAAGTTCACAATCTTAATAAGCTGATAAAGTATGATACAGAAATAGCCCTTTTAAGTACATTGATTTGTATAAAGTGTAAAGACATATGCGGCTTTTTTTTGCTTTTGATGCCATGTCATTGCCTTCTGAACATGTCTATGATCCTCAGACCTGGAAGGAACAGAGCAGAAGAGAAAAAGGTGTGTTTCTGCCAAGACACACCTCTCAATTTTATGTGAACACATAACCTCAAAGATGACTTATGTCTACAGACAGTGTTACAGATGTAAGAATTGTCTTAATTTAGTGTTGGAGACTGACACGTGTAGTGTCAGGCTTTAGGCTTTGGAAGGCCAATGAAGAGATTTGGTATTTATGACTCAGAATTGATAGTCCTAGCATTACACTAGTGCTTAAAGTATGTTGTAGTTTGAAAAATTCTGGGTTTCATATCAAACAGTCAATCCTTACATTACGTTCAGTGTTTCAAAGCCCTACAATTGTTCTGACTGCTTCGCTCTTCATAAGTACTTTTAAAATACAGCAAATTGTTGAAGTTATTTGAAGGAATGGTACAAGAAAGGATAGTGTACTTTAAATGTATAAAATAAACCATGGTATAAAGTCTTGACACTTCATTTGCTAGTTTTATTCTACTCTAACCCATGAGCTCCCACAGGACTTTTTCATGCGTCACAATGAATTACCTTCTCAAAAAACCCTGCAGAATGCAAAAGGTAATAACAGCAAATACTTATCTCCTATATATTGATTTGAATCTGTTTTCAAATAGCTCTGTGAGAAGGAGCTAATCCTGATATCGCTCCTTGGAGATACTCAAAACCATCTATCAAAATTCTCATAAGACTTTCGGCAAGACCACTAATTTTATGAAAAGTGCTTTACCACTGCTTTGTCTTTCTTGTCTCCTTTTAACATGCAACACAGGTATTTCTTTACTACAGCCAGAGATCTCCTAGTTAAGTGCTCATATACAGAAATATCAAGGGTGTCTTTGTGCTTTGTTTGATTTTTATCTCACCTGATATTTACCCTGTTGAAAAAAATCTCCAAAGTGCTTTATTTCTAGGACTACTTAATCTATATATTATTATTTTCTTGTTCAGACTATGTAATAGAGATAAAATAACTTGGAAAAAGCTTTATGTTGTGATCTCCATATAAAAAGAGGGTACTATGATTCGAATAAACCAGTCTGTATCCCTTATCTGACATATTTCATTCTGAAGTCCCAAACATTCTTTCTCCTCTTTCTGGCCCTTCACCCACTTCAATATAGTTGTTTTTTTCTTTTTTTTAAAAAAAATGGTTCTGATGGCATCTTCTGTGACCAAAATTACTTAAAGCTGGCAATAAAATTTCCATTATGATGTTTGCCATCTGTTACACTGTTTTAAACTCATCCACATTCTGTGTTAGCTCAGTAAAGGAAGGAGTTCCCTGATGTCTGAGTAGGATTCCAGGTTTTATTTTGTTTATACACAACAATATTCTTCCTAATCCTCCATTGTTAGTTTGAAGTGTTATTCATTTGTCTTTGGATGGGCTATATGACTTTACTGTTTGTATGAGTTTACTCAGTTCAGAACATCTCAATTCTATTAAAAATGAATAATAAATAGAAAGTTCATTTTGTGAGCCCAAGATTTGGTCTAAATATTTTTCTAAATTTTAACAAGTAATTTTATACTTGGATTTTATATTGTGCTTTGTGTATGGGTATGATTATCTGCAGGAGCTCGGGTCAGTCACGCCATGATCAATGTGATCAAGTGAAAGCCGTTTATTTAGTAAAACATCGCTCTTTTATAATCTCTTTGGCATAGCATGCAGTACAAGCTATTCCGCTATTGGTTACATTGTGCACATCATTTACCTAGCAACAATTTCTAATTGGTAGCACATATTCTTCAAGCTCTTGTTATTGTAGGATAGCTCAGTCCATTCTCCCTACACATGCTGATTGGTTGGTGCTCCTGCACTGACTTTTTGCCAGGTTGCTGTTCTGTGGAATTTGCTCGTTAGGCCTCTTATCTCCTTCACTCCCTGGGACTCTTCAGCCTCAAGGCTTCCCGGGCTCTTTCAGGGAAACATCATTATCTGCTCAAAGCTAAGGTCCATCCCTGAGTCCTCAGACCAGCTGTGGACTCCCACAATTATCCATTTCTTGTTTAGCTAGAAGAACTGACATTTAATGACATGATGTATTCTCATGGAATTGAATGCCGGCTTCTTCTAACCTTACAAAGTTATCCAGAAACACACTGTGTGTATTCTCCATCTCATAATTCTGTCTACAGTTGATGGTTTGTCTTTCAGATAACATGTCTGAAAGATGATTGTGAAGGAGGAGCAGGAAATGTGGGATCTTACGGAACAATCCACTCCATTTTGAAATGCAAGAGAGTGCACTGCCTACTGTAGCACCCTCTGTGACTTCTGCACTAATTCCGTGTTTCACAGCAGTACCATTCAGAATTAATTTTGTAGTCTGTAGTGAGACACTTAACCTATTATTCACTGTCAGGTCTGTTTCAGCAAGGACTGTATCTGTTACTGGCTTTCTGGTCCTCTGTAATTGTTTCTGTGCTTTTTGGCCTGAAATTACATGAAACAAGCAAATGATGTATTACTTCATTCAGTATGTAACTTGCTGTTTCAAACAACTCAAAAGTGTCTACATATCTGGAAGGCCAATCAGAAGAATTTGGTTTTCTTTCCCCTTTCCATCCAAGAAAACAGCATGAAGGATACCCCTGCTGATGAAAAGAAAAAGTTAGAAGGAAGTGAATGAATCCATGGACAGGAGTGAGCTTTCCTTCCTGCCCTGTTAATTGGAACCCAAGTGTTCTCCAGGCTGAAAATTGCCCTTTTATTACTCCATTACCACATAAGGTGACTATATCCTCCAGGATGCCAACTTTATTCCTATGTATGGCCAACTAGTCTAAAGGTAGTTCAGATGATACACAACCTGCCTCATACCTTGACCACACAATACCATATTATGTGTTTCTCCAATTACTCCAGCTCCTGAAGGGCTGTAACCTTGACAGGAGAATACAAATCAGAAAAGAACATACTGGAGTATTTCCTCTGTGCTCAAGTTTGGGAAGCATAAAGCAGTAGGAAGGAGGTTTTTTTGGAAAGTTGCTAAAACCTGAGAATAAGTTGGAATTTGTTCAACAGGCAGGTGGTATACTCTAACGGTTTTTTGACAGTGGCACTGGCTACTTTCCTTCTACTGCTGTGGAAGTAAGAATGCATTCAGGCCATTCTCTATCCAGATATATAGCTATAACATCTACTATGTTATTCCTTTTCCTCAGAAAATGTTAAAGGATGAATGAGAAAACAATATATATTGGTACTTTACTGGAATGTTTGTTTCTTTACTAGTAACTGTGAGTATGAGTATTTATGCATCGATCCAGTGAAAGAATACATGCAGTAAAAGGCTCAAATTTTCTGGTAACATCAGAATTAGTGGTATTTTTATAAGGTAATTTCCATCAAAATATGACCTCATGTTATTAATGCAGGTCATTTGTAATAATTATACTGCTCTGATGTGCTGAGTTTTAGACCAGTGAGTATGTTTGTTAAATGTTTTTTGATAACAATAAAGCTTTGAAGATCTTTGTTTGTGTTTGTGGTAGGTTCTATCATAACAATCTTCATGTGGAGTGTAACATGTTAATACCAGGCAACACACTGTTGAAAAGTACAAAATTTTATATTAGCTTTCTGCCTCTGTGTGAGTTCCCTCAGCAAATTTTCTGTAACCCTTCCCCTCATTTGATTTTGAATTAATGATCCAACCTGATAGTACAGCTTTAATCCATTACTCAGGTTAAATTAATTACTCAAGAAATACAAATGTTGACTCCTGACAAAGATTGTGTTCAAGAGATAGTTGATACTATTTAAATAGAAAACTACTAAAAATTGAAAAGTCATAATTTTTTTTTCCAATGTTGTCGCGGTCGGGCGCGCAAGGGTCCGACCACCTCCCAAAGGGAGAAGGGTTGAGGGTAAATTGGGACATCTCCCCACCAGGCTCGCAAGCAGACACGGAGACCGAAATGAGTATCTAATAAGTTTATTACTAAATATATTCAAATAAAACCTTATTTACTCTATGGAAATACTACAATATTAAAGAACACCACACCCACCCATTCACTCCCTCTCTCACCCACCGAGAGATAAGGGCAAATAAGGACTTAATTATGTCAAAATACGACCTGTGTGTGTGGATGGTGCGTGTGTGTGCGTGCATGTGTCCTTTCGGCGTTTGGTGATGGTCTCCGTGGAACGGCGACGATGCCCGACCGGCAGACCTGGACTGTTTCCAGTGACGTCAGCAGCTTGTAGCTTTTCGGTGCGATCGGAGTTTCTCTCTCTCTCTTTCTCTTGCAGCTTGGAGTTTCTCTCTCTCCCTCCGACGGTGGCGTCGGCTTTGTCTTTTCTGGCAGTGCAGCTTTCGGTGCAGTTTCTTCGGCACCACTTCTTCACTTTTTCTGGCAACGCGGCCTTCTGCGGCGTGGCTTTCTGCAGCACGCGGCTTCTAATGGCCTCTTGTTGCAATTTCTTCTTCTTGCTGCAGCTTGCAGCTTTTTTTCTGGATTCTTTCAGTTTTGGCTCGTGGCGGCGGCTCACGGCGGTGGCAGCGATTGCGCACCTTACGGCCGGCGGCAGCTCACGGCTTCTTTCTCTCCCCCGGATTCCTAGAGCAGTGGGAGTCAGCAGTTCTGTCCGGCGGCTCTCCGCGGCGGCTGCTCCCTTCTCTCTGCTGCTTAGTTTCTTCAGGGGGCTGCGCTGACAGCTCAGTTCAGTTTCCCCCCCTCTGGCTGCTTGGCTTCTTCAGGGGGCTGCGCTGACAGCTCAGTTCAGTTTCCCCCCCCTCCTCCTCGCTCCTCTCCGGCAGCGGCGGAGGGAGGGGGGGGGTGCACTCAGCAGGAGCGATGTGCTCCCTTTGTGCAGTGAGGCGGAAAAGAGAGAGTTTGTTTTCTTTTTCGATATTTATGGCTGGCGTTATCTCGGTTCCGGTTTCCTGGAGGATTTATGCCGAATAGATTTATGGGAAATTGAGTTTTTTGCTCACTGTTTTAATAAGGCAGAAAAGTCATGTGGTCGGTTCACCACAAATGTATAATATGAATATGCAGGTCACATGTTTTTGCAAAATGAGACACAAGTAAGTTGTCTTGTAACTTTTATCAGTTTTTGCATGGCATTTCAAATGGAATTGTTTTGTTTTTTATCACAGTTTCATGTCATTAAACATGGTAGCAACTAGACATCCAGTCTACCTGTGCAAACTTCATAGGCTGGTGAAAGTCTATGCATAAGAGTCCAGAAGTTTGTTTGTTTGTTTTTTTTTTTTTGTGGAAATCATGGGAACTTGGGTACCACTGTGGCTTTGTTTGTGCTTCAAAAATTTATATTGTCATGTATTTCTGTGTCAGCATTTGATCCTGCATACAGAAAATTCTTTGAACTTCATAGATGTTGAAAATATGCATCTTCTTGCTGAAAGAAAATACCTATTTATTGAAATGTAAATTTTCCATGGGAATGTACTGATTGCCGTAAATCTTTCTCTTCAAAAGATTTTCATGTCCTCAGAAGACACGGCAAAGAGTGAGAAGAGCTCAGATAATGCGGTCTTCCTGGAAGAAGACTCTCCCTATTCTCCCAATTAACATTAGCCTGAGAACGTTATTGATGTTTTCTGTGATAATATCAAAGTTATGTGATTTACTAATCCAATCCCCTCAAATGAGCCAGTGGAAAATTGGTTATGGTTCTTCAAAAGCAACAGATTATGCCCAAGCACGTTGTCTCCTATCTTTGCCTATTACAAGTCTATCTCTCTCTGGTCCAGAGTCTCTTTAGTTACTTGAATAGAGCAAGAAAAACTAAAGCTGTGTTTAAAGTTATTCAGCTACCATATGGTGGGAAAACAGAATAACCACTTCAGTAATGTCTGACCTGAATTTAGAACTTTGTTTTCCTAAAACAACTTCCAAAACAATTATACTTCATCCCAGTAACAGATAAGAACTTTGAAAATTTCACAAAAGGAATAGAAGATATTGTGTCCAACTCTTAAAAAAAAAGAAATGTACCTTTATGCATTTTTTCTGTGAAAAACATAAAAATTCCTTAACTACTGTAGATTCAGTTATGCACTATTTATTTTTGCATGTGCATCTGAGATATGAAAAAAAAAGTCAAAATACACAGCTTATTCATATAAAGTCTGGCTAACTGGAAAGTAGTAAGGCTAATATATATTTTAAATATAATGACTGATCAATTTCTTTCTGAAGTCAGTAGGCATCATTTCACTGACTTCATAAGAGCTCATAAGAATATTTTCTGGAGAGACTACACAATGACTTTACTAGGAGTTACAGATTTCTAGTTATATTTTTTTAAAAAATTACTTTATTGTAAGACTGCTAATTCTGAAGTTACCAGAAAATTGCATCCTTTCATTGCCTGTATTATTTTATTGAACAAATATCTAATATTATAACTGTATTTCTAATAATTTATTATTATTCATTGATTATAATTAAATTAGTATTTTTTTACTATTTTAATGTGTTTTTTAACATGTGCTTTATAGTAACTTACTTAGGACCAGAAGAGATATTTTTTTATAGCTCTTGTGATCATTGTGTTTGAACCACCTTTACTGTTATATCAAATCCTTCCATTAATTCAGTGGATACGAATTTATATTGTTTTCCTTATACAAAATAAAAATAAGCATGAGTTTTCCCACAAAAATAGGTTGCTTTCAAGCAACTGTATTCAAATCAATCCCTTTCTCTAAGTGACGTTGTCTAATCCTCATAAAGCTATGAGTTTTTGTTTCAAATAAGCATCCAAAAGTTAAAGTATTTTTGAAAAACAGACCTTCTAAACAGTCACTTTCATCTCATGTTGGCCTCGTGTGATTTCTTCATCTCTAAGACACCTTTAACTCACAATTTTGAATTTTACTTTTAAGTCTGTCACAAGTGAATTGATCTTTAAACTCTTGTTCATGTTTTGGAGAGGGTGGGTTTGGTGACACAATCAGCAAAGATCTAAATATTTGTTCTGGAATTTTTGTCTGCTCTGTATTTTTATTCTATGTTTCAATATAATTTTATCGGGAGGAGAGGAAGGAACGGCAGTGACCCACAACAAATACCACATTTCTCATACTACTGTGATAGCTTTTATTATCTACTCTTTTACTCTTCTGGTGTATTGCTGCTATACTGATGTAAGGCCTTAAAGAAAATGTAAGAGGGGTTAGGGTTTTTGTTTGGTAGAAATTCACTTTTCTTATTACTTTGAGGGAAATAAAAATAAAAAGTTAACCTCTATGTAGTTTGAAAGGATTATAATATTAAAGTTCCTAAAATGATCAGATTAGCTACTCTAATGTTACAGTAAAAACTCTACCTTTTCACCACCTAAAATCTAAATATGGCTGTTAGAAGACAGCTATACACTGCTGTTCATTTCTTTATTTTCCTGAGAAACAGGAAGATACTGGGACAGGATTTTTTAAAATGTTACCTGTTTATAATTTAAACATCTGTGCTTGAATTAAGAAATTCAGATTTCTTTTACAGTCACTGTAAACAAATAAACATGTATCACTGGAAATGAATAAACACGAGGGGAAAATTCATTAGGCCTATGTTAAGCACTTCTGTTAAGATGAGAATTGTGCCCTACAGTTCTTATGTCTCTCAATGAATTGTAAATGGACTCAAGCTTCAGTAGCTCAAGTACAGTCATCTAGGGTTAGGTAGTCCATCCCTAAATTAGGTTCTTTTGCTTTTGCTCTGGTTTTGATTTCAATTTGCTTATTTTTAGGTAAGAAATACTTTTCAATGTACTTTGGAAGTCTTATTGTCCAGATAAATGATTTATTACAAAATAAGATAGAGAGGCTATTTGCAAATACCGACAATAAGGCCTGTAAGATGGAATTAATGCTGTCTGATAAGCCTTGTTTGCTAGAAGATATAATTTCTTTTTTCCATCATATATGATGGAGAAAATGGTTACTGGTGCAAAAGGATGTGGGAATGACTGTGAATCCCATGGTATGTTTGCTTATCAAACTGTCTTGGTATCTGTTTTATCTGTTTCTCTTTTTAGATTTCGAACACAGAAAAAGAAATGCTAAACCTGCAACAACCCCAAACTTTCAAGACTATTATACTAAAAAGGAACTATTTCACTGAATTGAAAAGGAACTGTAAAACACTTTTGACTCTCCTTATGACAGAATCTGCTTCATTTTCAAAGTTGTGAATCACATCAGACCTTTATCTTTCAATCTATTTTTTAAACCAATTGTAACCATGATAAATGTCACCCCTCTGTATACTCAAAGGTAGTTTATAATCAAAGGTAGTTCGTCTGCCTGTCATGTGTCTACAGTCTTTATCATATTCTTTTAAAAAATCAAAGTGTGTGATCTCTTGAGAGTCCCCTTTGCAACCCCTGCAGAGACTTAAATTAATTTCATATTTGCATCTGCCACTATCAATGATTATAACTCCAATGCTTTGAATAATCTGCTTCTCAGTAATTTATGTTCAGAGCAGTTCTTATTTTTTGAATAAAAAAAGAATTAATTTCTGTTTGTTACAGAAACTTAGCACTACTTTTTTTTTTCCTATAAACATTCCATATGGGAGATGTGACTAAGCAAGACCTAGTTCTTAAAATCTGCAAAACATACGTGAATATAATAAAAAAAAAATCTGCAAAAGTTTCCCAAAGAAGGGTGAATCTTTTCTAAAATACTCAGTTATGACCTGTATTTTCTGAAGCAATATATCCACATGGCAGCAACTGAGCTTCCTTTTTCTTCTGTTCTTCTAAAGGGAAGTGGATTGATATGTGCTCACTAGTTTCTTTTAACTGTATGAAATTGTGTTTCCAGTAACTATAGCAGGAGCTAACTCACATGAAACCCTATATTGTAGATACCTACATTTAGATAAGTGATTCTGGAGATAAATTCCACTCTTTCTGTTTTCAAAGGCTGGCTAACTAGTACAACTCTCTGCCAAATGTTGGCCAGTAGACATGCTGTCGCGATCCGCCCACACGGGGTCACGGGTGGTAAACAGCAGACTGTGCTCAAGGCCCCTAGACATGCTTAAGAAAAGGAAAATCTCCTGCTTTATTGTGATTTACTCAGTTGCAGAAACAGAGGGTTATGCCACAGCTCAATAAGCAGACTTCATCAAAGGCATCCTTTGTAGCAACATAGTCACTAGTATTTTTTATGCCAAATCCCTTAGGACTCTGAAACATTGATCTTTTCTCCGATTTGGCTTCCTTTCTCAAGTATATGTTGCATGCAGTCAACTCCTGGTAACTGTTTTTATAGAGTGAGGTTAAATTAAGGGCCCTCTCCGTAGCTGGTATATTACTCATTCAGACATACAATTTGGGCTTGTTTTGACCATTGTGTCAAAATGTGGAGAGATCACATGGAAAGGTGTGTTAGGTTTCTGGGAAGGCCATGGACCCTTTGTTCTTATTTTGTTATCAGTAATGCCCTTGAGCATTATGGTGTAAATCAGTTAATGCCTTTTAAATCAGGGACAAAATATCTGAGGCTCAACCTGAAGGAGCAAAAATGTAGCCTTGACAACAGTGGTAGACTGAAATAAAATGCCTAAGAATAAGGAACTAGTCCCAAAGAAGAATCTTTTGAGGAAAAAGTCTTATTGAGATGTCTGAATGGGAACAAGTGTGAATAGAGAAGTATGTATGAGAAACAGGCAAAAATGCTTTAGTTGACTACCTTTATTGTGTTTGTCCCACCTTTTAAATTTTTTTCATCTTTTATAGGCTTAAATAGAAATACTGGTGTATGTAAGATTCCAGCTCCAAGACCAAAGGGTGACCAGCTTTAGGATGTGAGAAAAACATTAGGAACACTTACACAGGTGATAGTGATATAAATACTATAACAGCCTTAAGACAGCCTGTAAGACTGCAACAGTGACATTTGAAAAATATGCCAGTTAGAGTGGAGACAACTGGCTGTTAAAAATTACTATTTCTGAAATACCAGGAAGCAAAATCAGAATGGGACTGTTGCTAAACAAGCTACATCTGAGCTAAATAGCTGCAAAATAATCACTTAGTACATATTGTGTTGATAACTTACATAGATAAATTCAGTCATTAGCAAAAAACAGAGAAAGAACTATTAATTAAGGTGAAGGTTTCCTGATCAAATTGTTCACCAAAAGCTACTTATAGACAAAAATATTGATCACTGTGACTTGCAGAAGTACTTGAGATTTATTAAAACGTTTATTGTTTGTTAAATGTTAGCTAGTTAAAAATGTACATCAGGGATTTTATATTCAATAATTAAACATGCATGCTCATATTTTTAAATTAAGATAATAAGGAACTGGAATAGTTTTCCAGTTTATGATGTGCTAGTTTGGTAGTTCCAAGACTTAGACACATAAGATGCTTAGATACCCTTTAAACACAGGCAAACTGAGAAAAACAACTAATGTTTGTAAATTTCGTGTATTGAGATAAAAACAGGGAGATCACTTACAAATTACCATCATTAGCAAAAGAAGGCTCAGTTCGGGAAAAATTAATTTCTTTACAACTAAAATAGAGAAGGATGGTAAGAAACAAACACCTTTCCCTCAATTCCCATCTCCTTTACCTCCTTCTGCCCTTGAGTGGTGCAGGGGTGAGCAGGAGTTTGAAGTCAGTTCATAAGAGCTTCTCTCTGCTGCTCCTTCCTCCTCACATTTTCTTCCCTGCTCCAATGTGGGTCTTTTCCATGGGCTGTAGTCCTTCAGGATAAGACTACTCCAGCATGGACTCCTCTCCACAGGCTGCAGTTTCCTTCAGGGCACATCTACCTGCTCCAGCATGCAGTCCTCCACAGGCTGCAGTGTGATTATCAGCACTGTGTAGTCCTATGTAGTGGGCTGCAGTGGGACAACTTGATACATTGTGGTCCTCCCCATGTGCTGCAGGGGAGTTTCTGTTCCAGTGCCTGGATCTTCTCCTTCTTCTCTCACTTTGATATTCACAAGGTTTTTCCCTCACTTTTTTTTTTTTCCACTCTTCACACCACCAGGCAGCATTTTGCACTTTCTTAAATACATTTTCCGTGTGGCACCACCAGCTTAACTGATAGGGCTCAGCTGTGTCCTGTAGTAGGTCCACTGGATCTGACTGGAATCTGTGTCGGGCACAAGGCAGCCCTGGTCTCTCCTCATAGAGGCCACCCCTGCAGCCTACTGCTGCTAGCACCTGTCCACATAAAGCCAGTGTAACAGCATACTAAGCACTGGTGTGTCATGTACCCCAGGGAACTCATCTGTCCTTATCAAGGGGGAATAACTTTTGGAAGCTATGCCAAGCAGACAGGTTGAGGAGGTACTCAGCTCAGCTTAATCACTTGCTTAATACAGTTCTGGTCATAAGCCAGTGCTCCGGACAGCCCTGTGGGCTCAACTATGAGTCTACTGCTGTGCTTGTGCTGCAGAAAGGCCAAAATTTGGAAGGTTTAGCCTGCCAGATGGCAAAACCTGCGAGTGTTTTAACATCCCCGTAGTAAGTTGTAAAAATCAGGGAGAACATTTTGCTTGTAGATCTGCTTATGCAGTCTTAAGCCTTCATCTACTCCCATTACTATGCCAAGTATTTCTGATAGATTCAGGACTAGTTCTTTTAAGACAGTCACTAACTACCAAAATCCCAGTAGCTTCACATTGTGAAAAATGGTCCTGTGATTGATACCTTTGTTAACAGCTTCCACAGAAAAAGGAAAAATTCAGTGGGTGCTAGAAATAAACGGTAACATCTCATGACCTGTGCTGAGTGACAGAGGCCCAGGACTGAGCTGTCAGAGATTGCGCTTGAAATGCTGGGGCCTGAGCTGTAGACCCCAAGTTGGAGTTGACCTGTGAATGAGTCACAACCAAGCAGAATGTTTTGGTTTTCCAATTGGCTTCATGTTCCAGAGGCAGAACCTGGCCCACCTGTGGCTCTCTGGCTACGCCCTCACCCAGGTGGTCATGGTTGGCGTGGTGGGTGAGGCCAAGGCTACATCAACCAGGAGCCCATCAGTCAGAAGAGCTTCCTGTTGGGTGTAGCTTCTGTTGGGATTGGTTGCATCTTGCTGAGCTCTCTCAGTGGCGTCCTTCCATGTGGGGGGCCACTGAGGGAGCCATCTCTGTCTGTTGTGTCCAACAGACAATGCTAGCACCATAGTGGCAGTGGAGGAGCTCGGCCCACAGGAAGCTATGGCAGGACTGTCTGAAAGAAGACTTGTGGGGGGATGTTGCTGAGTTCAGTGTTGGCCTGTGTGATCAGGCAACTGATGGCAGCATAAAATGATGATGGCTGAACCAGCACAACAGCACTTTAAGGCTGTCGTCAGTGGAATGAGAAAATTGCTGTTTCTGATTCTCAAGATTAACTTCTTTGAATGAGCTGAGAATGTTTTGTGACATATAATGTCATAGCATGTATCATAAAACAGGAAAATATAGTATATAATTAAAGAGATTGTGATAGAAGCTGTGAGCTCAGTAACATTTTTCTGAAGCTAGAAAGTACTTTTCTAGCAAAATATCAAATATAATATTCAGTTCATTAACAACTCTTATTATCCCCAATCCATAAACATTATATTATTTTACTGTGCAGCAATTTCTGTGAAATGTAAGTTATAAAACATAAAAGAAATTTAGAGAGATGTATTCAAAAAGAGAATATCCAGATTTTATCTTCTCCTCTAGTCAGTCCTGTTGTTTTTTTCCCTCCTTTTTTAATTGCTCCTCCTTTTTCTAATTAACTACCATTTGTCATCTTATGTCAACTGATAGAATTATAAGTCTTTATTTAGGATACTAATAGTCCTAGAAGCAGTTGCCTTGCAAATAAACTCTCATGCCAAAATGGCCACTTACCAAAGAACTGCATTTTAATTTCTCATCATTCATTACTGTTATGATTGGTCTAAACAGAATAATAGAAGAACAGCAGGTGCTTTTAATTTCAGTTCTTTAAGCTTGTTTCTTAACTTACACACTTAATAGCAATGCTCCTTCACAGTGAGAAGCTAATTAATTCTTTTATATGCCAGAAGATGCCACTGTAGCACTCCTTGACAAACAGCAAAGACTGATGGCAGGGCAGAGAATATGAATATTATCAGGTACAGCATCTGATTGATTGCTCCTGAGCAGGTGTTACCGTGAGTATCCTAAAAGTATGGGGTCTTAATTTGGTAAGAGAATGAGATTCTGCAATATTTTTTATTTTTACAAAAAAAAGAAAGGAAATAATCTGGATACTGGGAATTAAAACAGTTATTTTATGGCATAATTTAAGTAACTGAAATCTTAGTACAGTAATAGTCTCCTTGTATATTTATGTGCTACAACACTGTAAAAAACATCAATACGAGTATATGTTCTTCCTCCAAAGGGTTTTTCCAGAAAGGATTTCCCCACTGTTTAATATACTGTATAAATCACTTAAAAAAAAAAAAATAGTCTCCTTAGGTTACTATTTCATTTTCTTCTACATCCAGTTAATCGCAGAGAGGTTTGATATAATCTATCTACTGCAGTGTCATGGTTCTTTTTTTTTTCCTTCTTTCTTTTTCTTTAAAAAATGCTTTTAGTGAGCAGTTCATCACTAGCTTTAGAAAGTAGGCTTTTCCCCAGGCAATAAAGAAACAGGGCAGCCAAAAAATACTTCTCCAAAAGGTCTATCTAAAGAGATGGTTTTTATTATTTTCTTTTATTTTAGGAACAATGTGAACATTTTGCCTCTTGACAGCTATACTACTTGCTGGTGATAAGGGAGAAGAGGGAGGAGGGTTACTGTGGGGTCCCATTGATGGTCAAAAAAGCCCAAATTGATAATCTATAAAGAAATACAATAGGAGGAAGCACTTTAAAAGCGCTTCCTTTAAACAAGCTCTCTATTCATTAATTGTTTGTCCTCCAAGATAGGACGGTGCCTATGTAAGGAAGAAAACAAATATATCCAAAGTGTGTGCACATACACTTTCCAGTAGGATACTGCAATCCACTGTCAAATGTGTTACCAAAGGGATGACGACAATGCATTCTTGAAATATAAGATGTGAACAGTTTTCTGCTACGTTGTTTTGAAAAAATGTTATTAATTAAAAGCAATGTACAATGCAAATTCTATGCCATGCATTATCAGTGAAAAAATATATTTTTCAATTATTACATACAGACTTCATGTCTTGAGGTCAAGCAGGTATATCAGCTAACATTTTGAGTTTATGATACTTCTGCCTGATTAGAAGCAGGCCCAGCTTAACTTTGTGTGGGTTTGGGGGAAAGAGGAAGTTTTTCAATCAGTTATAGAATCATAGAATATCTTGAATTGGAAGAGACACGTGAGGATTATTAATTCCAACTCCTGACTCACATAGGACAACTTAAAAGTTAAACCATATTTTTAAGACCATCATTCTAATGCTTCTTGAACATAGACACTCTTGATCACTTCCCTGGGAAACTTGTTCCAGTGCTTGAAAACCCTTTCAGTGAAGAGCTTTTACCTAATATCCAATCTGAACTTGCCCTGATGCAGTTTTAAGCTAGCCCCTTGAGTCCTGTCACTGGACACCAGAAAAGAGAGATCAACACCTCACTTTCTGCTCCCCCTCATGAGGAAGTTGTAAACAGCAATGAGGTCACCCCTCAGTCTCCTGTTCTGTAAGCTGAACAAACCTAGTAACCTCAGATGCTGCTCCTGAGTCATGCCCTCTAGTGCTTTCACTAGCTGCTGCTCTTGTTTGGACACATTCTAATATTTTTATATCCCTCTTATATTTTGGTGCCCAAAACTGCTCACAGTACTTGAGGTGAGGTCACATCAATACTGAGTACAGTGATACAATAACAGCTTGGCTAGCTATATTTTGCTTAATGCACCCCAGGGTTTGGTTGGTCTTTTGATGCCAGGGCACATTGTGGAGTCAAACTGCGTCTATAATCAACCAAAATTCCCAGATCCCTTTCTTCAGGGCTCCACTCCAGCCTCTTGTTCCTGGATTTATACATCCATCCAGGAATACACCATCTCAGGTGCAGAATCAGGCATCTGTCAGTGTTAAATTTCATACAGTTGGTGATTACCCAACTGTATTCTATCGAATAGCACTTTAACAAGATCTCCCCGTAAGACCTCTCTACCCTCAAGGAAATCAATGTCTCCTCCTAATTTAGCATCATCAGCAAACTTACTTAGTGTGCGTCCAGGTCATTGATAAAAACATTGAAGCCATCTGGCTCTAAAACTGAGCCTTAGGAAACCCCACTGATGACTGGCCGTGTCGCGGTCGGGCGCGCAGAGGTCCGACCACCTCCCAAAGGGAGAAGGGTTGAGGGTAAATTGGGAGCCAGATGTTACTCCATTTACTACAACCCTTTGAGCCTGACCCCTCAACCAGTTGTTTACCCATAATATTGTGTGCATGTCTAGTTGTATGCTGGACATTTTATCTGCAGGACACTGTGAAAGGCAGTATCACAAGCTTTGCTAAAATAGAAAGAACAAAATTTTTCCACTGCCTTCCCTTTGTCCACCAGTCAAAAGTCCTGATGCTTCCACATCCAGTACATCTATTCAGTCTGTTCAGTGTGTGCTACACAGCTCCACTGTAAGAGATATCTTTACTCACTTCAACTGCAATAACAGAATTTGTCATCGGAAGTTGTGACATGGAATAGAAGCCTCGTCTCTGTGCCATGTTTTTGAAAGGCATATTGGGCACTGCCAGGTATTAGGGAAATCGGGGATGCTTTTTGCACAACTGAAATTTATGCCTTCTTAGGTATCATCATGAAACACTAGCTGATCATTCTGTCCTTTTTTTCAAATTAGTGAAGGAGTATGTAGGGAGGAACCAGAAAAGATATTTAATCAAGTGACAGAATATTGAACAGGTTATTGCTAAGAGAGACAACTACAATTTACATATTATCTTCCTATTATAATTTTGATTACATATTTTTATATCAAATGGTTTTGCTGGGACAGTCAGATGACGTAGTAAACCTATGAAATTGGTCTAACAAGAGCAAATGGCCTTATATGACAGTATATGGGCAGTATATGGACAGTATATGGCAGTACTATGGACTGAACCTTAGCCTTCTTACTAGACTCACCATAAAAGTGTTGTATAGTAATGACACATTGAGAGTTTTTGCTTTGCTTCCTATCATGGTAACTTTTGAATTATTTCTCCATTGCATCTCATCTTTGCAACTTTTGTTTTTGTGAATACTAAGCATACACTCTAAAGCTCAAGCTGTAGAATACAGTTACACTGCTAAATTACGCTTATATAATTAGAAGGCAAATTATGGCTTAAATGCACCAGCAGAAATTTTTTGATGCACAAAACTTCTTTGTGTTTTGGCATAGAAGGTAAAGTAAATAAATAAAGTAGCTCATCTGTTTCAAACATAGAGTCTTCTTACCAGTAACCACAATAATTTTATCTGGAAAATAAGATTTATTCTGTCTTATATACAGCTAAAGATGTCTGTGAATAAAGGTACATTATGAAATAAAATACAGGCCCAAAAAACTAATTTTGATACTAGGAAGTATCTAACACAATTTTTATCATAGTCCATGAGTTCCATGAGTATCATTCAGAAGTGCCAAATATTAGGTACCTAATATTTGGCTGAGGCGTTTAGTATGCAATAGAAAATTTTTTCATGACTCATAACTAGGGCAAATGATATGGCTAGTGAATATCATTTCACTGTGCACATCACTTTTGTAATGATAAACTTATTTCTGCTTTTACTGCATTGGTCTCATCTTTATGCTTATCTATAAAAAAGTATAATGGATCCAAAATAATTTGTGATGAAGCGTTTAGTCACAGCTGTGACTCAGTCTTTTCTCATTTTGGAAAACAGCACTAGTAAATATTGTGAGAAAACATTGAAAGAAATTAAATTTAAACACTTTGATGGAACACTCCTGAATATTCCTTTTTATGAAATTACCTACATTTCACTATGTAGTGGGTTGACCTTAGCTGGATGCCAGGTGCCCACCAAGCTGTTCTATCACTCTCTTTCCTCAACTGGACAGGAAGCGGAAAATATAACTAAAAGCTTGTGGGTTGAGATAAGGACAGGAAGAGATCACTCACCAATTACCATCGTGGCAAAACAGACTTGACTTGGGGAAACTAATTTAATTTTTTACCAATCAGATCAGAGTAGGGTAATGAGAAATAAAACCAAGTCTTAAAATACCTTCCTGCCACCTCTCCCTCTTCCTGGGCTCAGCTTCACTCCATTTCTTTACCTCCTCCCAGCAAGTGGTGCAGGGGTCAGGGAATGGGGATTGTGGTCAGTTTATCATATTGTGTCTGCTGCTCCTTCTTCCTCACACTCTCTGCTCCAGCATGGGGTCTCTCCTATGGGAAACAGTCATACACAAACTTCTCCAACATGGGTCCTTCCTATAGGCTGTAGTCCTTCAGGAACAGACTGCTCCAGCATAAGTCCCTCATGAGGTCACAAGTCCTGCCAGAAAACCTGCTCCAGTGTGGGCTCCTCTCTCTACAGGATCANTCCAGTGTGGGCTCCTCTCTCTACAGGATCATAGGTCCTGCTAGGAGCCTGATCCAGCATAGGTTTCCCATGGGGTCACAGCCTCCTTTGGGTGCATCCATCTGCTTTGATGTGAGGTGTTCCATGGCCTGCAGGTGAATATTTGCTCCACAGTTACCGTTCGCAGGCTGCAGAGGGACAGCCTGCCTCACCATGGTCTTCACCATAGGCTGCAGGGGAATCTCTGCTCTGGCACATGGAGCACCTCCTCCCCCTCCTTCTTCACTGACATTGGTATCTGTAGGGTTGTTTCTCTCACACGTTCTCGCTTCTCTCTATGGGTGCTGTTGTGCAGTTTTCTTTTTCCCCTTCTTAGTTATGTTCTCACAGAGGCACTACTACTACTGCTGATTGGCTCAGCCTTGGCCAGCAGTGGGTCCATCTTGGGGCTAACTGACATTGGCTCTGTCAGACATGGGGGAATCTTCTGGCATCTTCTCACAGAAGCCACCCCTGTAGCCTCCTGCCACCAAAACATTGCCCTGAAAACTCAATGCACACTAAATATTTTATTAAATTATAACAGAGATACAAAGCAGAAAGCAAGAGAGCACAAATGTACTTTTAGTTCATTCTGTAGCTTGAGTGGGAGTGTTTTCCTGTCACATATTTTGATTTTGATATTATTTAAATGTCACTGGGAAAAAAAGAAGTCAAAATTGAGATTGAAAGTAGAACCTCTGAAGACCCAAGGGGTGAGGTTAAGGTGGATAAAATTAAGAAAATAAAAGAAAAAAAGGCCTTATTTTATCAGGCCTTTTTTTCTTATTCAACACATACCTATTATCTCATGAAAGGTAATACAGACATGGGAAATAGGAAGCAGATTATCACTGCAACCTCTTTAACTTCCAAGTGGTCTGTTTTTAAACAAATGATTACATCAACCTAACAACAGTTCCCAAAGACAGAGAGTAATAAAAATGAATAGTTTTCATGCACATTATTTCTTTTTTAACCTTTTAATTTACAATAGCCACAATAGTGAAACTTTTTACAGCTGAACCAGTAGTTTATGTACAGGACAGCTGGTGAAGTATTAGCATTTTATACTCTCTGAAGAAGAGTTTTTCAACACATTAGTATAAAAATCCTACAAAGAAAAAGGGGCATATAGCATAATTTATTAAGATTGTGGCGATATCTCATGGTATTATGTAGAGAAGCATACTGTTTTTCCAAACTGTGGTTCATCTCATTTTTTTTTGACTATTGGTTTAGAAAGGGTTCAGTTTTCACCAAGAATGTCTTTTTGCTGGGCTATCTCTCTATGTTGAGAGATAGACAATTAACACATACTTAGATTGTAACCAGATTTTGTAATCCAGGAACTAAGATTAAAAATTGTAAATATAAATGTAAGGATTGAACAGTATATTTAGTATACTAGCAGATTTAGCAATTAGTAGATTCTCGGTATTGAGAATGGCTATTCTCATATTAAAATATGAAAAAAAATGTTTTCTCCAGTTATCTATTCTTGCTTGTTATGTGAATCTTTTATTTTTCTCATACTATGGGAAACTGGAAAATTTGTCTTTCACATATCAATTTTTATTATATTATCTGTGCTTCATTTCTCACTGTGAGCTAAGTAGTGAGTCTTCAGGTTTGTGCTATTTCATTTTCACAAGAAAGATAAATTGATATTGAAATAAACTCTGTCTTTTTTTTTATTATTAATGGAAGTACATCTCTTTTTTTTTTCCGAGTATAGTAAGAAGTAGATAGATTTGTTTGTTTTCTTCATAATTCAGAATGTCTGTCTTAAAAGTATCATAGATTCTTAGAATAGTTTGTGTTGGCAGGGACCTTAA
>VZZY01016474.1:0-11813 GCA_013400335.1 Eurystomus gularis
ATGAGCAAAATGTAGTGATGTGATTTCAGATTATGAACAAGCAGTTCCTTCAGTTTTTTAATTAAAAGGGTATTATTATTTTAATGCTGAGCCACATATGCTGGTATAATTGTCCTGAGAAGTGAATTTGCTTGCAAAGCCAAATCTTCATTCATTTTTCCAAGTAAGTATAAATGCTGATAAGATGGAACTTGGCTAAGGTAAAGTGCACTGCTTAAATTGTATTTTACCAAACACAGAAAAACTCCTCTTTGGGAGATTATGCAAGTCTGCAAAAGAGTCTCTGTGTCCACAGCACACAAAGTATTTCATCAGTGGGGAACAGCAGAAGCATTTAGCAGTATTTAGGTGATAAATTTGTCTGCTTCGAATTAATAAAATCCAAAATTCAATTAAGCACATTCTAATGATGATTAAAAAGCAAAGTTGATCCAAATTAGGGGTGATAGCTGAGAAGATCACATCACCGTGCCACACATTTAAGTCATGTAAGTTATTACAATTAATGCATGAAGACTTGATTATGTTGTTCAGTTACTAAGGCAGACTTAGAATATAGAACAGATTTTTTTCTACCCTTTTTGTGATGATAAAGGCGAAAATGTTATATGGATACCCCAAAATAAATTTTTTGGCACCAAGCTCATTATATTTATACTGATGATCTTGGAGCATGCCAGCATGCAGTTGGGATGAATGCCCAAGCCTCTTCAGTTCCCTTAGTTCAGCGTCCTGTTCACTGTGTCCTGTTGCCTGAGAGACTGGTCCCAGTGAAGATTTGTATTATGTATATCTGTGGATTAGGAGAGACTTTGGTTTAGCAAGAGTATCATACCCAAAAAGCAGCTGTTAATCTGTGTGAGCTGGCTACATTAAATTACAGTTAAATATAGATGCAATAACATTTCATGACTAATGCCTGAACCTGCTCTGTATTACAGCTGATAACCCAGCCTCAGTTTTTTAGCATCTCATTTCATAGAGGAAGGAGCCTTCTAAAAACAAAAGTATTTTTGTTCTGTATTACTGCAGTAATGAAACTAACCCTGAAAGCTGGTTGCTTAGGACCTCATTTACAAGCAGCTCAAATGTCAATGCTTTGAAGATGGTAATGTCCCACAGATTTAGGGGAGTGGGGGTAGGTGTCCTACCCAGAGCTACAGCTTTTAATACTGGTGCAGTCTCCTTTAACATCTGTCAGGTTCTTCCTTCTACATATGAACAGGCTATATTTTCACAAAAAAAATAGCTCCTGTCTGTGCTCGGTTATTTATTTTGAAATGAGTATTTTTTTAAATACTTACACTGTAAGCAGTTGAACCACTGATGACTTCAGTGGACTCCATTGTTTGACAGAAAGGATAAGCTTTAGTAAGAACACTTTGGAGGAGGTTGGGCTGCTGCAATTTAAGATTCAGTAATATCCTGCCTTGGTGTTTTACATCACTTACCTCTCTTCTCTGCTAGCATCAGTACCTTACCGTTTTACTTTCATTTCATGATTGGCAGCCTGAGAAAGTTACCAGGCTATCAAGCTTTTATTCTTTTCTTTTTTTTTTTTTTCAGTCTCAGCTCTTCCCATTTTAATAGTTTACTGCCCTGTGAATTCCTTGGTTTCTCTTGCACATTCAGAGTGCAGAGCTGCATATGCACCACAGAAAGCAGCTGGGGTCTCAGCAGTGTAAGGAAGGTGGTGTCTACTTAACACTTCCCTACTCTACTTAAGAAGTTAATTACAGATTTATGCACATTATTTTTCTGGAATCAGTTATTATTTTTATACTTCAGTTGTACAGAATTTATGCAAATAGTTTAGCAGCCTTATAGTTAAAAAATCTGTATGCTTTGGCACTTTTTCCACCCATCCCACCCCCATGCAATTAATACTTAAATTTACTTTTATTCAATGGAGTCTGACTTCACAAGTCCTTTTTGAACATTCTGATGCATTTTGGCGCCACATTGTTCCTAAGGTTTCTGCTCAGTGCAAAGCTGGCTTTGGTAATAACATGGACATGTGTGCAAGTTTACTTTGATTTGAACAAACTTCTTTTGTTACT
Source organism: Eurystomus gularis (assembly GCA_013400335.1). Classification (NCBI taxonomy): domain Eukaryota; kingdom Metazoa; phylum Chordata; class Aves; order Coraciiformes; family Coraciidae; genus Eurystomus; species Eurystomus gularis. The sequence goes on from VZZY01016474.1 coordinate 2,061, forward strand.
TCTTAAATGTTCCACACAGACCTGACATTTGAGAGGCATGGTTTTGTTCTTAAATTAAAACAATCAACACAACTTCTTTAAATGCACATCTACCTTAATCAAAGTGATTTTATGTAAATAGCCACTGTTTGGGAAGCAAGAGAGGGCTGAGTTGGTTGTTGTTGGTTTTGTTTTGTTGCTGTTGCATTTGTGTAGGACATTGCTTGTCCTTTATGAGAAAGGAAAGGCAAGATCCTTACACATTCCACTCTAGGATTTTGGGCTGATGATCTTCAGTCCCGCTGCACTAACTAGCTACACATGGTTTATATTCACCTTTGAAATGGACTGTGGGACGACTTCTGACATTATCTTCACAAAGACTTTTATCACTGGAGCCATATGCTGGAAACACCAGTTGTCATGCTTTCCATAAAAGTTCTAATTAATTTGATTCTACAGCACTGTTTACTAGCCATTTTTAGCTTGCAGAAGCAGATGTCCTACCTTGTTAATTTAATTAAAAAATACCAAAGTAACCTTTTAATCTGTAGGAACAAAATAAATTTGACACTAATATCAGAAGCATTAGAGAAGAAATCTGTAACAATTCAAAAGTTATGCTTAAACATGTAAAAAGGACAGCAACAGCAAGTTTTACAAGTAATGTTTTGCTACATCACTACACATTTTATTATGGAGTGTGAAGCTGTCTTGGCTGGGAATCCTCATTAATCTCTGGCTTTGTTCACTCATTCTGAGTTTTCTGCCTTAAAAGGACACAAAATTCTCTTCTGTTGTTAGTGAGGCTCAGTGTATTGTCTACTCAGAAGCTGGCAGATAGAATAAAATGAAAAGGTGGAGTTACAGTGCAGCTTTCTGAAAAGTGAGGTAGTAAAGCTGATTACTCTTGATGCAGAATTTCTGATGGTGGGGGGTGGGGGGGTGGAAGGGACCCAATATCTTCTGATCATGAACTGAGAATGAGTTCATTCCAAAAGAATGAAAGAAGACTAATGAAGACGGTGTTTATAATATATAATAACCCCACAATATATTAGGTTTTACTGAGACAAAAAGAAAATTAAGATTAGTTACTGCCTAGGATAGGCAATACTTTATAATGGTGTAAAAGCATCATTATCCTGGTCTTTAACTTCATATTACAAGGCTAGCAGCATACATGAGAGAAGATTCTCAGCATTTTGGCTTCTAAAGAATTAGTTTAATGCATGGAAATTCTCATATTTAAAACATAACAAAATTATTCAGGAACATGGTTCAAATTAACATCATATGCTCCAAATTCTGAATATGTAGCTCAACAAGTAACACTCCTGCAGATTACAGAATTACTGCTAATTATTATAACCAATCATACTCTTACAGATCATCTGAAAGTGCGAAAAGGGATATCTCAATTGCTCGAGACTTTTATAGAATACAGTTGTGTGTGAAAGGAAGGAAATGCTTGAAGAGTGCTAAAAATCTTACTGCAGAAAACCTGTGATGCACGCGGTCATATCCCTGAAAACCATTTTTTACTTCATGCTTTGTGCTGAGATGCTCCTCTGCAGAGTTTTGCACTCCATAGACTCTAGATTGCAAAGATAAGTGGTGCTGATTATTTTGTCCACTTGAGTCAATAATTAACCAGGGAAAGTATGCACTGTGCTGCTGAAGACAGAAATTTGAATTTTGTAGTTATCTGCTTTTCCATAAACTACCTAATTATATCACTGGCAAGCATCTTAGAAATAACTAATGCAATTTCAAGGTTTGTTTTAGTTTGTGTTGTTTTGTTTTTCTTACTGGGATTAGTCATTAATCTTGACTGACTACTTGGCAGGGTAAAGGTGCAGAATAACCACCAGAGAAAATGGTGCAGTGGGGTGAAGAAGTCACCTGACCAACCAATTGAAATCCTGAACTGCTCTTTGGGATGGCAGTGAGACAGCAGGCTGCAGCAAGGTACAACAGCAACAGCACCCACTTTTTAGTAGGCTTTCTAACATAGCTATAAGGATATAAATACTTCATCCCAAAGCACTAATCCTTTAATCACTGGGCCAGATTAAGGTTGCTCCTGCCCTGTGCTGTAGTGCTGTTTTTGCTAGGTGATTAACAACAGGTTTTAAAAGCAGTCAAGGAAGGCTTTATCTTGATGCTCCGGTACTGGGGGAGTCATGTCCCATTTCAAGTCTGTTACTTGTTTTCAAGGTCCAGGTCCATCTCACAGGAAGGCTTTGTGCCACAGCCAAACAGAGATGCTGAATGTGGTGGGGTTTCACTGTGAACATTTAAAACTTATGCATAAGGCTTCTTTAGAACTTTACTCCCTATCTATGCAGACAACAGATCTGCCCTTCTAGTGACAAATTATCTGTAGAGCTTTCAGGTCCTTGCATCCTGGGCCTGATTTTCTGCCTTTTCACTGTGTCCCATTTACAGTGATCTGTTCCTGTGGTTTAGCTCCACAACTGTCCCTGAAGCAGCAGGTTTTCAGAGTTAACAGCCATCCAGTTTCTTCAGTATGAAGAAGATAAAGTTGATTGATTAAAATAAGTCCTCCTGTGAATTGTGTCAGAGATAGACCAAGTTTTAGGATGAAATTATTCTTGGGATGCAAGAATTTTAAATAGCAGTATTGGGTGTACTTGACAAACTGTTGGCAGCAGGGAGGCTGTACGGGTGGCCTCTGTGAGAAAAGGCCAACAGCTGTCCCTGTTTTGGACACACCCAGCCCAACAGACCCAGGCAGGACATAGCTGAGCCCACCCGCCAAGATGGTGGCACCTCTGGAAAGCATATTAGAGGAAGGGTACAAAATGCTGCACCGCAGCTGTGAAAGAGGAGGTAGGAAAACATGAGAGAAGCAGCCCTGCAGACAGCAAGGTCAGTGAAGGAGGAGGAGGTGCTCCAAGTGCCAGTGCAGAAATTCCCCTGTAGCATATAGAGAAGACCATGGTGGAGTAGTTTGTTCCCCTGCAGCCCATGAAGGACCACAGTGGAGCAAATATCCATGCTGCAGCTGGTAGAGGACCCATGCCAAAGCAGGTGGACATGCCCTGAGGAAGGCTGTGACCCCATGAGAAGCCTTCACTGGAGCAGACTCCTGGCAGGACCTGTGGCCTGTGGCGACAAGCCCACACTGGAAGAGGTTTTCAGGCAGGAGCTGCAGCCCATGGAGGACGCACCGTGGAGCAGTCTGTTCTTGAAGGACTGCATCCTGTGGAAAGGTTTCACACTGGAGCAATTCATTACAAACTGCATCCCATAGGAGAGACCCCGTGCTGGAGCAGAGGAAAAGTGTGAGGAGGAAAGAGCAGCAGATGGAGTGTTATGAACTGATCATAACCCCCATTCACCAGCTCCCCGCACTGCTCAGGAAGGGGTAAAGGAGGTAGAAGATTCATAAGTGAAGCTGAGCCTGTGAAGATGAAGACTGTGAAGACAGAACAAGAGGAAAGTATTTTTGGTTTTGTCTTTGTCATCATCCTGCTCTATTTTTAATTGGCAATAAACTAATTTTCCCCAGGTCAAGTCTGCCTTGCCACTGATGGTAATTGGTAAGCAAACTCTCTATATCAACTGATAAACTTTCTCATCATACTTTCTCCTGTGTTCCGTTGTGGAAGGGTACTAAGAGAGCAGCTGGGTGGGCATCTGGCAGCCAGGCAAGGTTAACTCAGCAAAACAACATAAGGATTTATTCTACTCAGTCAACTTGTGTGTGGATGTATTTTTTTTCCCTTGGTTAGGATAATTTTGTATGTAATTGAAAATTATTATATGAAAATCAAAGTTCATGAGGCAGAGAGACTAGCAGGTGACACCTGAGTCTTTCATAGCTTTCATTCTCCCAAGTTAAATGTCATTTTGGAGCTCTAAAATACAGTCACTGTTTCTTTAACCCACATCTAACCAACGGAACAGGTCTTCTTTTCCTAGGCTTTTTGTAGCGGAGCTTTCAACCTATGCCAATTTTCTAGTGATGTTTCTTTCTCAGTGCAAAACACACACCATGTTTTAACTGTCTTAGCTCCTAATTATTTCTCTGTTTCTAATGGTTTTTAAATTAGAGAGCATGAGACTGAACGCTAGGGCTCATAACACATTTTGGGTATGTCTGTGTGCAAGAGGAAGGTCTTTGAGATTATATACTGGTTAGATTAAGCATGTACAATATAAATGACAGTGAATCCCAGTCTTAAAATAACATTCCCTTTATGCAAACAGCAAAACCAGAGATTTCTCATGAAAATGAATATACAAGACATAAAACTCGTTCTGGAGAAAAGATGAAACCGACCGACCGCCTCAGACTGAAATGATGCCATGACAAGCTTCTTAGTAGTGTCATCTCCCCTTCTATAAATAAGAATATAATTACTTTGTTCTTTAAAATATAACTCTCTCAACTCAGCAGAATAATTTCAGGTGAATGATCACCTGAAATCCGTGGATTAATTAAGTCATTCAAAGTCAATCTAGCTAGAATAGAGGCTGCTAACCAGATTGGCAGAAGTAGATGCAGGCTGTCCTCTCTATGACTGAAGCCTCTAATTCAAGTTTTGCCTGAAGCAGATGTGTTTACATATGAGAGGTCACTTACTTTTATATGTGCCTATCAAATGACTTAAAGCAACTGAAACTACCACCATAAGTCTGTAGTCCCTCTGGCAATCAGGCCTTCTTCTATCAACAGGTCTGGAAACAAATAGGATTAGATGGTGGTTGCATGTGTCTGTAGAGGACTAACCTGGATTCTGCAGGAAGTCTCACACAGCCTTACAGTCACTTCTCACACGGAACAGAAATGCAGGATCTAATATTGGGTGATTCTGCCCTTGAAAGCGAGGCACCTAGTCAGAGGTCTCATCACAAAAAAAGCCTACTTAATTACACTAAACCGCCAAAAGGCTAGAGTGAAGAGTGTGAACTTGAGCAGAATGTTATTACAGCATTTTTCCACAGCCACAGGCACAAATGTTGCTCTTTGTTGCCATGATGCTGCTGCTGTATTATGACTCTGAATTGCTTCCCTGTTGTACCTTTTCGGAAGTCAGAAATGCTACAGTACTGATATTTAGGCTACTAACACTATTTGGCAATTTGATACACACTATCCAGGGTAAAGTTAGATGCAAAGGATGGACAAATCAGGCTTTCACCCCTGCAAGGAGAAATCCACATGCTTTTGCTCTTTTCCCAATGTTCACTACTGCTATGTTTTCAAACGCAGGGAACAGTGCAAAAAATGTAGCTCTAGTCATTGCACTTTCTATAATGGATTTCTTGCTTATTAGTTAGAAACTATTAATAGCTTTGAGTATTTCCTGATTAAAAGAAAAAACATTCCTTGCAATCTCTCAAATTGAGCTAATTTATAAGTCTTTGTAGCAGCATTCTTTCCTCCTTGCTGCATGTGCTACTGTTTATTTATGCCAAAAGGCATATTCAGCTGGGACCCAAGAGGACATTCCACATGTTAGTATAACAATTCTTATCTCTAATAATTATTTCCTGTTATTTATAACAACCTGTTGCTTACAAAAAAAAAGGGTATATTCCTTACCTAAACAGTATCTTCTGCTCTAGAATGTTCTGGTTAATTGGTGGCTGTTATGGCTCTTAGTCCTGACTTGATGCTGGATCTCTTTGTGTAAGAACAAAACGCTACACCCCAGCACCTCTGTTACCCAGGGAAACCAGGATCCCCTTACAGCTAGCTTTTGACATCTGCAGTAGGTCGTTAAGCACTGGACAGTTTTAATAACAGTAATAAAATTGTAATTTAAAGAGCCTAAGCACTACTTAATTTGGTTAATTTTCCTACTTTAAAGAAAATAAATAAATAATGCTCTGTCACTTTTTTCCACTGGGTATACTGTGGAAAGTTATTTTACCTGTTTTCTCATCAATAATTCAGCTTATAATAACATTATCCTGTAAAGCATAGTGATATGCACTGTGAAAGCGAATTAAAACCCAACTATTTAATTGAGATGAATCAATGATTGCTATATATTTAACTCTTTAATCCACTGGTGTGTTTCCTTTATTCTGTGTGTTCCTTCCCTTGGTGTCTCCCTTGGGGTCTCATTTTTCAGCTGGCTAGTATTCACACACTGTGGAATTCTCCAAGGTCAGTTTCTAATCTGATTTCTTCAGAGATTGCTGTCCATATAGTTTTGCCCAAGCAAAACTTATCTGGATGTCCTGGGTTTTGCTAGGATAGGGTTAATTTTCACAAGAAGCTGGGATAGCTAGGATCTATCCTAGCACAGCTAGGATAGACAACCAAACCAGCCAATGGGATATTTGATACAATACTGACATCATGCCTGCTATATAATGGAAGGGCTGGCCAGGGCAAGCACCTGTGTTTTGAGCACAACAGTTGGTTCAGGGCCAGGTGGTTGGTTGGTAAGCGCTGCATTTTGAATCACTTGCTCTATATATTATTTCATTACTATTACTGTTATTACTGTTGTTCTATTGAACTGTCCTTATCTCAGCCCGTGAGGTTTTACCTTTTGCTCCTGATTCTCATCCCCACCCCACTGGGGTGGTGAAAGAGTGAGTGAGTGGCTGCATGGTGCTCAGCTGCCAGCTGGGTGTGAACCATGATGCTCAATTAGGTTTGTCATTCCTATTTTTTAGTTAGAGTTTAATCAAGTACACAGAGTGTTGATGATTAAATTGAATGCAGGTCCAACAAGCTCTCATCCAGGTAACACTCTCCTTTGAGTAAACTTAGGCAGCTTTTGCCTCATGGCTTCACTGGATATATATATGAATTGTCAATGTCAATTGTGTCATACAGGTAAGCATTTCCTACAGCTCTAGCCTCCTTGGTGTACATCATAAAGTGAAACTTTTCATATTGGTCCACGCTAGTGTCACAGACAATTGTCTTTGTAGTCAAATCAATGGCAGGTGCAAGGTAAGACTTTCTGTGATATGCAACATTTTCAGTGTATCTGTCATGTCCTGACAGAGCTGATCACCTTCAGCTTCCTGAGGAAGGTATCTGATTTCTCATGCTTAGTAGCTATTTCTTCAATAGTTTCAAGAACTTTAATATCACAATCCAGAGCATAATTAGCTAATAATGTACAATTTTCTTTATAAGCTAGTATGTGTGCCTATGCCTGCCTTCTGTAGAGACAAGGTGTGGCTCAGGCTGTGGACTGTACACATTTTAAACTTCTGTCTTGTCTTCTGCAGTTTGTATGCTTAGGGAAGGAGGAAGCTTACACAAACTGAAACAATTTACAGAAGGTAGTACAGTTACTTTCTCATAGACAAGATCATGCTTTTTACCAGCTACAGGAAGTACCAGAGGTAAAAAATGGCAGTTGCTTTGTGTGCAAACGGGCTTTCAGCAAGTTACATACAGGAAGCAGCAAAGTGCTGCACTACTTACAGCTGTACTCCCTCACAGCTTGGGCTCCCTTCTTTGCTTGTTACTTAGTATGGACAACTGTAAGCTCAAACCTTGTGCAACTTGTACACCCTGCTCCCTCTCCCTGTGGAGTTGTAGGTAGCTGGGAACTTTTCCCTGCATGCCCAGAGGCCTCAAAGACCATCTCAAGACATCGTTTTCTCATGGAATAGTACCATATATTGCTAACCAGCTTTCTAACCTGTAGGGTTGGGATGGTCACAAGTTCCTTGGATCATTACTTCAGTTCATAATATCTGAGAAAATATGCTTTTTCTTTCATGAAAGAAAAAGGTAGAAATATCAGTAATGAACCTATGGTAGCCTGAACTGTGTAAGAGAGACACTGAAGTGCTGGAGCATGTCCAGAGAAGGGCAATCAAGCTGGTGAGGGGTCTGGAGAACATCTCTTATGAGGAGTATCTTAGGGAACTAGGATTGTTTAGTCTAGAGAAGAGAAGGCTGAGGCTCTCTACAATTTGATGAAAGGAGGTTGTAGAGAGGTGGGAGTTGGTCTTTTCTCCCAAGTAACAAGTGATACCATGAGAGGAAATGGCCTCAAGATGAACCAGGGGAGGTTTAGATTGGATATTAGGAAAAAATTCTTTACTGAAAGAGTGGTTAAGCAGGGAAGTGGTGGAGTTGCCATCCTTGGAGTTGTTCAGAAAACATGTAAACATGGCTTTTCAGTCCATGGTCTAGTGGTCATGGCATGGTAGTGTTGGGTTGACGGTTCAACTTGATGATATTCTATGGAAACTTTATTCCATTTTCCTGAGACTCTACAGTCTCCAAAGGCTGTGACTTGATCCTGTTTCACAAGCGGTCTCACAAAGATGGACAGTATGGCAAATCAAAGTCTCAGGAGAGCTGAACTTCCCTTCTATGCTATTTTAAGAACAGGAACCTTTCACAGCTCCTTCTGCTTCTGACATCAAGTGGAAGTATGAAGGGTGGAACAGCACACAACTGCATTCAAAACTTGGAGAAAGGATGGATGGGAGGTGTGAGAGGTGGGAGGATTACTTTGATTTAATGTCACTTCTGTGTTGGAAGCAGATACTTGGCTTGGAAAAGAACGTAGCTCAATAGCCCCTGAAAATGGAGAAATACTGCATTTTAATAAAAAACACTTCCCAAACACCTAAGCAATTCTTCTTTTTTTTCCAGTAAAATATCAGAATAATAATTACACATTAGTCAGATATACTAGGAGAGAAATAAAAAGGCCTGATTCATAAAGATTGATTTGCATATAAACAAATCTCTTGGAAAATAGCAATAATGGCTGAACACTTACACTATTTTAAAGATCTGTGAGCTTTTGCACTAGAAGCTAGCAGTATTTAATTAGCAACATATCTGCTAAATAAAAGGGAAAAAGGTTAAGAAAAAGGGCAGGTGAACGCATCACATCATCACTGACATCAAACTGATCCTGCAACCAGGTGGTTGCTTTTGATGAAGCCTACAAACAAACAAAAAAAAGCATTGCTGTGTTACTTCTGTGGTGCTTCTTTAGGCTTTCACTCACATGGTCAAATTTTCAAAATGGTACCTTCTTTCTTTCACTCAGGACAAAAAGCAGCAGTAGATTACTGCCGTTTCAGGTTGATGGAAGAAAGAAGTTTCAAAAAGATCCTGAAAGGAAAGATATGAGTGCATGAGGGGATCTGTGCTCAGTTTACTCCTATACAAAATTAAATTTGAATTTTTGACTTTGAGTATTGCAGTTCTTATAATGCAAGCTATATGGTCTGTAGATGGTCAGATGTAAGAGCCAGACTTAATTTCACTGTGAACTTGGTTGCAATTTACCTAATCAAGCACTCGTCATGATTAACACTAGTTCCAATCTAGTGCTCGGTATCTGAATCACAACATGTCACTTGTCACAACTCTGTCTTTTCCAAAAGTAAAAATGATGGGTTTTTGAGGGACCACACCTTAAAAAGGAGGACCAACCAAGCAGCAAAAGCCTAGAATGCGTTTGGACGCAGTTTTAACGTGAATTATTTTGTATGGTCGCTCCACCATTAGACACTTGGAAGCATTCAGTACAAATACAGGAATTTGTTTTGGAAGATATTGACAATTGTTTAAGAAAAACAACTGGGCGTTGTGCCATTAGTGAAAATGAGACGATGTACCAAGGTTCACTCTTCCATTAACCTGTGATTTAAGTCTCCTACAGCCACATCATCTTTCATTTCCCTTTGGGAGGTTGCTTTGGGCTGGAAAGGGATCGCGTGTTTGTAACACAACGCTGTTCCTCATCATTTCAGACCCGGCATCAGCTGGAGGGAAAGAAGGGTTTTTCAACC
>VZZY01016477.1:757-19091 GCA_013400335.1 Eurystomus gularis
GTTGGTCAAACAGGACCTGCCCTTCGTGAACCCATGCAAGTTAGGCCTGATCCTCCAGTTGTCCCGTACTTGCTGCATGAGCGCATCCAAGATGAACCTCTCCATAATCTTCCCCAGAACCAAGGTCAGGCTGACAGGCCTGTAGTTCCCCAGATCCTCCTTCCTGCTCTTCTTGTAGACAGGCATCACGTCGGCAAGTTTCCAGTCATCTGAGACCTCCTCCGTTGACCAGGATCACTGATAAATAGTGGAGAGCAGCTTGGCAAGCTCCTCCGCCAGCTCCCTCAGTACTCTCAGGCAGTTCTCATCCAGCCCCATAGTGTGTGTCCAATTGGTGTAGAAGTCATTGACTACCACTTCCTGGAGTATGAGGGGATTATGCTGGTCTCCAGGAGAGGACTATCACACTTTAATAATATGGTTCCCAGCAGGTGCTGCCAGGAAGGGACTTCAGGCTGCAAATCTTTGAGAGGCTCAGCTGACCAGAGCCCCAGGAATGTAACTCTAGGAGGGCAATAGGATTTAAAAGATATCCCTGTGCTCAGCGCTGTTTCCCCAGCTAAGCGCAATGGATGTGGTGAATTCTGAGACAACTCACATGTCCTCCTGCACTGCCAGGTGCCTGTCCAGGGCAGCCCTGTGGAAGCTAGGTGCCCAAGAGCTACACCTAGGTACCAGTAGTCTGAGTGTTGCTAATTCTCCCTTTTTTTTTCCCCTAAAGAGCAGTATTCAGTTACTGAAACACCCTGCATCATTTTAGGTAAAATTGGATGCCCCACCTAGTCTCCAGCTGCCATCCTTCCAGAAAGAGATGCCTCTCTTAAATCCCATCATCTTGTTGTATTTGTTATCAGGGTCCAAATGTCTCAGATTTAGAACAATACCATGAGTGGCACCAGGACTCTAGGTCTAGGCAACCAAATCACACCTGAAGTGTTCTATCCAAATAATCACTTGGCTAGTTTGTGGCAGAACTAATACTTCGACCACAAGAATTTTCCTCCACTTTTACCTACTGGACACGTGGATGAACTTCAGGATGCTTTTTCTGGAACAGGCAGCAAGAGCCACCCTCAAACTCAGGAATAATAAAGGTCAGTGAGACATTGATCTTCTCCAGGTAAGTTTATATAAATATTCAGTGAGTAAATTCTGAAACCTAGAGGGTATTGTCTCACAAATAAAGAGTAATTCCCATGAATGCAAACAGATGAAACAACACAAGTGGTTTTATCTGGAGATGGTTGGGAAAACATACAATGAGCCTTTCAGGCCAAAGCTTTCAAAGCTGATGATATATATTGGAGCTCAGTTATTGTTATTTAGTATGCTTTTCTTGTCTTCTGGTCTTGCAATGATCATAACCAAATTAAATTTCCCCAGGCACATTTATGACACCAATATAGGCAGTAATGTCTGGATGTCTTATTCTTGCCAGATTTTGAGCATCATCTTCCACAGACTAAAAGAAATTTGAGGTTTTGCTACCTTGATGGATTGATCTCAAGAAGGTCCTTTAAGTCTTACTAGTGTCAGATAAAATGGAAAAGCTATTCTGGTTTCTCTGAATTGGTCACATCACATTCCAGAAAAAAGGTGGCACAAAGAGTGGACTAACACATCAGATCTCACCTGGGAAAACAGCAATTCAGGATATTTGACAGCACAAGAAAGAGAAATACGAGATCCTTTCAAGGAGGTTTACTGTCACAGAAGTCAGAAAGGGTGTTCTCTACCCTATCCTCAGATCAATTTCTTAAAAGGCTCTTGTAGAGTTTACCTGCTTTCAAACACCACTGTAATGACAGAACTTAAATACAAGAGACTACATATTGTCCAAAGACCTTTACCACCCCCCTTCTCCCACCTACCCCCCCCCCACCGCGCCCCTCCCAAAAAGCCTTAGGTGGTTGCACCGAATTTAGTTAACTTTCCAAAACTATGAGAGAGCTAACTGTTGTTTATCTCATAGTTATTCAGAAGGGTTAGATAAAGTTGAGGATTCATCTTAGCAAATTAATATCAGATGGGTAAGTGCTAGTAGATGTGCAGAGTACCAGGAAAGAGTGATGCAGGGACACTGTGTTGTCATGGAAGGGATGGAATTACTTCAATAGTTTTTCTCCATTTATAATTTCTATAATTATATTATCTCATAAGGAAAATAACCTCCAGGATGTCCGACTCAATGACAGTTCTGCTCAACCACAGCATTCTCAGACTAGTTTTATCATGTAACACATTTTTCAACCATATTTTGTCCTACTCTTCCCCATCCTCAGACAGAAAAGTTCTCCAATGCACAAGTTCAGTGCAGCCCTAGGGACAGCAATTAAACCAGGGACTTTATTCACAAACAAGTAGTACATTGTTTAGTATAAAATTTATCTGCCGGAGGTTTGAGCACTGACACTCAGGAAATTATTATGCAGCTAATCACCACTTCATAAGCTGTTCTGTTCCCCAGAATCCTAGTCAACATCATCAGCCCCAGCAAGAGAGGGTGAGACCAAGTATCTAAACAGCACTAAAACATGTGCCCACGGAGGCCTTGGCAGGGGGATTGTCGGAAGCAAAGCATGGCAACACATTTCCCAAAACAGGCAAGGGTGTTAGGGATGGTACCTTTACAGCTTCAAAAGGAGAACAGCCTGCAGGTATTGTCTGGTGGACAAGCAATACCAAATGCTTGATGGGGGTCCAAAAATTCTCTTCCTAAGCTTTGTTTCTTAATCGTTCAGGGACAATGATGCCTTGTGAATAACAACAAAAGATTTTGTCTTGCTTTCAAAACTAGAGCTTCCCTGTAGTAGGGTCTGGATTTTATCACAGTGCTCCACATTGCCACCTTGTCTCCTACAGAGGTCAGCTCTTCAGATCTCCAACCTGGACGGAGCACTTCATGCCTGTCTGCCCATGGTGGCCCTCTCAGTGCTCCTCTGTGCTGAGCAGCAGCATTTTTTAATTTTTTTTTTCAGCATCTATCTAGTGAAGCTGGAGAAAAACTTTTTCTTTCTAGATTACACAGAAATTCTGTGAAGTGAGGCAGAACTAGGGCTGTTGCCCAACCCCAAACCAAGTGGAAGCATCTCTACTGAGGGCCAGGGGCCCCAGGTAAGCTTAATCTATTTTGTCACTCCTTCAGCCCTTCCCAAACACTGTGGGTTTGCGATAGCCTTTTATTCTTTCTTCAGGTTTCTCACTAGAAAATTGCTTTTCTTTCTTCATAGGACTGGCTCTTCTCAACCAATTCAGCCTTTGTATTAGTGCTCCTTACTGTAGGGCTCAGCTACTCAATTCCCTTTCTTTCTCCTGTCTTGGCTCTCCGGGGGTTGGCAGTTTCTACAGCTTATTATGGCCACTAGACAAATGGGTAAACTTTTCACACAGAAATTTTTCTTTTCTAGGGAAAACAAGTACTCTTTTACCTGAATGTGCTTGATGTACTTCATTTCTTTTTTAAAGATACACACTTTGTAGAAGAGAGAGAACGAGATCAATACATAAAATAAATAAAACATAAAGGCATCTTTTCCAGAGTCAAAGGGATGAAGGGGAAATGGTACTGAGGAGGCCATGAGGTTATTTGTGCACTCAGTGTTTCTCTGCCTACCAGCACTCCTACAACATGCACTGAAATTAGGGAGCACTGAATCACAGGATGCAGAGCTAGGGCACACTATTCAAAGCCTCAGCTCCTGGAATTATAGGAGTGCACTGAAATTTTAATGTCTTGGAAAAGAAAAAAGAAAAAAGTAGTTTCCAACCCTAGCTGCTGGGAAAACAGCACACATTACAATATGCTCCAAGAAGACACAAAACATAAGTACAGAGCTCAGGAGGGAAAAAAAACCAAACCAGCTCTGCTCCTAAATAAGGCTTTTTAGGCAACTAGAGTACATCAGCATCATACAAGTAATGTATGTGAGAATAGCAGTGTAATGCAATTAGCATTAATTTGGAGAGGATACATACATGCAGACAGAGTCTCTGGCTATAAGTAGTCCACTCACAAGCGTGGGATATAGAGTAGCATGGCTAACATGGAAATGCAAATTTAAGTTGGCTTTGAAGTTAGCTGACTTAAAGTAAGTGTCAATCTGAAATGGCAAAGGTATTCAGGAGAGGACAATCAAGTCAACTGAATGTGACAGAAGATCAGTTGGATGAAATTACTTTGTATGCAGGAGCTGAAATTACAAAGTAGGGTGTAAGGCTGTGCAGGTGGAGATGCTGTCAAGCATTGGGATTCAGTGCAGCTCAGGTAGAAGATAGCAGCTGGCACAGTGAAGAGGCACTGTCTATGATCAAGAAGAGAAATGGTGCCACCATTTACCTAACAAAGAGCATCAATATTAGGGAAAATATGACCCTGATAGTTTTCTGCTTTAATGTTGTTGTTGTTTATATATTACAATTTTTCCAGAATTCCTTTGAATCTGATGGACAAGTCTTAAGAGCAGGGACTAGACCTTCTCAACATCAACCAGGGGAAGCAAAGTGTACTTTGAAGTTGTGTTATAGTCCCTTTCACCTGAAAACTCATGCAAAGGCATCAGCTGAAAATTTGGCCTATGATACTGGACAATGAACAGTTTTCTCTTTTCAATGTCATCGTATATATATAAATAATCTTGAAAATCTATTCATTCTCCCTCCAGTTTTTTTCATTGTATGTTCTATATTTGAACAAATTACTTCCTTCAATTCGTGAATTATCTCGCACAGTGTTTTTTCCAACAATATAAGCCATCAAATGCTTTGACCTTGTCAAATCATGGAAACTAGGCAGAGGTGGAACAGAGTCACTTGAATGGCACACCTGCAGCACATCCCAAGATACTACAGAAATAGAGATAGTTACAAATAAGTATGTGGCATCCTTACCCCAAGCAGGACACAAACCAAAGATATCAGGAAAATGGGACTGTCATCTTGATTGGTTGAGATTCTAGGACTTGGTGTATTTGGTCCAGCTCAAAGTCAAAATTAACATCTTTAGCTTAAAAACAAGGCCACTTTAAAGGACTAATATCTGAGGAAACCTCAGATCTATAAAAAAGTAAAGTTAAATTGAATCACCTACCTAAAGAAAACCCAAACAAACAGTCAATTATATCCTAGCTCTGGCATGCTAAAAGTGTAATTTTAATTGCATTAGGCCATTCTAATCACGCTGCCATGAAACTTTTAGTATTTAGGATTCCCCAAGTCTAGAAAACTAAGGCTTTGCTCCTTATGAAAATACAAGGAGTGCCAGTGCTCAGAAAAACATACAGGGTTAATCTCTAACTCCAGCAGCCCATGAGAAACCAGATGCTGAAATAAGGTGGATGCAAGTATAAATGATCATAGAATTATAGAATGTTTCAGGTTGGAGAGGACCTTAAAGATCATATAGTTCCAATCCCTGTACCATTGGCAGGGACATCTCCCACTAGACTAGGTTGCTCAAAGTCCCATCCAACCTGGCCTGGAACACCTCCAGGGATGGGGCATCCACAATGTCCCTGGGCAACCTGTTCCAGTGACTCACCACCCTCACAGCAAATAATTTGTTCAGAAACAGCTTATACTCATCAAACCCATATGAAGGCTTTCACAAACAGTTAACATTTCTAAATCCTGGCCTTAGACTAGCAATCGCTAAAAAAAATATCAAAAATCCCTCTGGTGCAGGCACTGATGATAGAGGTATTGTTTTCCAGATGAGACAGAAAAATCAAAATCTTATACTCCTGTGGTAGCTAAGATCCCTTGGCAATCCTTCTAAAACAGGACCATCCAGCTTTGCGTTTTGCCTCTAACGTGACTATGTTCTCCATCCACTCGCCATTGAGAATCACTTCATACAATTTCAGTTTGGAAAGGTACTTTTGCTTCCTGTCCTTAATTTCATATAGCATTGCAGCTAATTGGCATTTATTACATCTGTTCAATTCAAGGTATTCAAGTGCAACACATACAGGCTTCATGAGCTTCAGATCATGTGGAAGAAACATTGAAAAAATGTTATTATATAAGCAAGTTAAACACCAGACCCAGGCTCATTTTGGCAACAACAGAAAAGGATCCACTTGTTGCCTTGCTTTGATATTGAAGAACGCATTTTTCAAAGGGCATCTAAATTTATGCCTCCTAATTATAAGCACAATTATTTGGTACGAACAAGACATATTTCAGCAGCTGGCTAACTGGCCTGCACAGAGTTGCTTATGGATGCAGAGTTCACATAGGGAAAATGTATTAATGGTACTTGATACCTCTTTGAAAATGGCAAGGTACTGCCCTAAAGCTCTAAAGACAAATTCTCAGCCAGTGTGTAGGGTCAGCTCCAAAAATGAGGTTGTGAGGACTTTTTGTTCTCACAATTTAATATCCACATCAATTGTTAAAACCACAAGTCACAAAACAAAGACAATGCTTTTACTTCAAAACATCCTAATAATATAGAGGTAAGGAAGTTCCTCTTCACAGCCATGCCCTTTTTCTTAAAATTCAGTATAAAAAGCTTCAAAAGCTTGAAGAACTGTAGTAATCTTGCTCTAGTATTACTCTATTGAGTGTAATTTTCCCTAATCTTATTCTTCATTTACTTTCTAATTCTTAGGAAGAGTCTATTCTATCAGAATTCGTAATACTTCAT
Source organism: Eurystomus gularis (assembly GCA_013400335.1). Lineage (NCBI taxonomy): Eukaryota > Metazoa > Chordata > Aves > Coraciiformes > Coraciidae > Eurystomus > Eurystomus gularis. The sequence goes on from VZZY01016477.1 coordinate 7,404, forward strand.
TGCCTTCCCCTAAGATGTGGCAATTTATAACGGCAGAAAACTTAGTCATTCAAAAAGACAGAATTAGAAAAAGAATTACTGAAAATCCCTTTAAGTCCAAATCCTAGTGAATCATGGTTGTATAACAAAATACTAGAAGATAATCCTTTTCCTTGCCATCTCATAAACTTCCCTGTCATCCTGTAAAATATTTCTACAGCAGAATTACTGTTGTGAGCAAGCCAACTATAAGGATGGAAATTAGATGGAATTCAGACAGCCACAAAACACTGATATTATTTAGGTGTATGGAAATATGGCTTTATCAGAACAGCATGGTCAGGTGCAGCTACCCCAGTTTTCCCTAGAAGGAGCTTGATGCTGTACGATGTTAAACATCTTGAGTGCCAGTAACAAGTCAGAAATCAAGAATACTCTATACCTCCGTCATATGGCTAGGGCCTATAATCTTAATTATTCAGCAGGTAAACTGGCACCAGTCAGCTGTACACACTCCAGCCTACACTGCAGCATGGGCTGCCACTGTAAGTGGCCTCTGGCATCTGAGGCAGCTCCAGCTGTAATGTAGAAGGGTGTCAAATAAGGGTTTAAGCATTTAGGTGGGTATGGTAGATGTGAAGTGTTAGTTACACAAAGACAATATATCTAAAGATTTTAAAATTTTTTTAGCAGTTGTGCAAAGGGAGTTTGCCAGGTAAAAAAATGTATGTGCTGAAAGATTTACTGGGAGGAAATACCACTAAGTGATGAGTAGGAGAAAAAGTAATAAAATGGATACTAGACATGTAAATGTTATTTAATTAAAACAAAGTTTTGAGAGAGTTCTGTGCACCATTTAGAATTAGCTGCAGAGGTTCCTTCAGAGCAAATCTCTGGCTTAACAGGAGTGAGCTTGTGCATATATTCACTCTCTGAACAACAATTTCATAGGATTTTATAACAGAAGCTTTTTAAAAATTTCTTTCTTTTTAAAGAATAAGCCAGACAATAAGAGTATTGAAAACCGTTTCATGGTTGAATAACATGAACCTCTAAGTGCCCCTCTAAGGATTCACTACTCCTCCATGAGAGGCATTATTGCTCAGCAATGTCACGCTGACCCATGTTTTGGATACAGCTGCCTGTCCCAAGCTCAATAAAAGGGCATTCTTGGACTCTAAGAATGCAATTAATAATCTTTCTTCTTTCATGATGTGTTGTAATCTCCCTGCAAAATACTAATCATTCGTAACCCTTTTAGAGGTAATAGTGTTTACCGAAACCCATAATTCGAAGTATTGAAGTGCTGGGGCTTAGATATTGGTGGCCAAGTCTCTATGAAGGACATCCTCATTTTCATTTAAGTTATCCATTTTTTTTCTCTACACACATAGAATCATAAAATGCATTAGGTTGGAGGGTCATCTATTCAAATCCAAGTTAATCTAGCCCAAACCACTCTTCCCCTGTCATTTAGAGCCAGGGTAAGAAGGAAAATAAAAGCTACTTCTTGCAGCCTTCCTCCTTCTTCGAGCTTTATTTCTCTCTTTTTTCTTTCAGAAAAGGTCTCCTGTGAAGGATCACATCAACTTGGCGTGGCAGAAAACAGCAGCTGCAGGCAAATTCAAATAGCTGAAAGACTATGGTAATGTCAGTGCAACTTTTGGCAGCTATGATGGTGATCAGCACCTCAGAAGAAACAAAATGCTACAGAACTATGAGAAAAGGGTCTTGGTCCCAGAGATCTGTCATGAGATGGCATAGACCAGCATCATTATGGAGCTCTGTCAGTAACATCTGGCGCCTGCTCTACATGCCATGTATTAGACTTGCTTTATTTCAAGAGAATCTTAAAATTCACTTGAAAAAAAAAAAAAAAAAGCATCTAATATTTCCCCAAAACTAAAATCAGGATAATGCAAATACTCAAAAGCTCAGAGAAGTCCTTAATATTCATTTTTAATCTCCCAGTTTTTAAACATCCACCATTTTCTAGGTGTCCAAGGCTGAAAATTGCATTTATTTTGCCCTTTTCTCCTTCACATACAGATAAGCAGCAGTTATCTAGAAACACATGGAACAAACCAATGAGGTTTTCTTCTACGTAAAGCAATAGATTGCAGAAGGTTACATAGAGCATGGAAAAGGTGTATCAGGGTTGCATCACCAGAAACCAAAATAACATGGCATGTGCGAGTGGAAAGTAGTTACAGGGGCTTCTGTTACTATTTCTACAGTGTCGTGGCATCCTAGATGAGATTTTAAAATGTGGTGATGGTGGGAATGGGGAGGGGAAATAGCTTCAGTGTAATCTCTCCTGTAAAATGACATCTAGGTTAAAAAAGGAATTAAAGCATCTCCTTTTTCATTTCCAGGGAGATAAAGGCAGCCAGAGGACACCCACGCCGAGGGCAAGGAGGCAAGGTGGGATTCTTGTCTAACAACATCTATATCTACACTCCTTTGACAGTTAATGCAGAAAAATCAGTGTTTACAGGCTGGCATGTACCAGTGTCAGTTTGGATGCCCACGCCAGGCAGAGATGCTTTTGCTGCAGAAGTCTGCCTTCTGTCCTTGGCTGTAATGGGAATCTCAGTAGTTCATGGGTGTACATACTTAGGGTACCTAACATAGCTGAGATCCCACCTGTTTCCCAGGTCTGGAGCCTAGTTGCCCAGCACCTGGAAGATATTTCCATAAACTATGTGTTTTAGGAAAGGGAAGCCAAATCTATTGAAAAAAACCTAGAATTCCCAACACATGGGCTATTCCTTCAAAACGTCATCTCCTTCACAGAAAATAAGGAGTATGCAACCCACCTTGTTTCTGATAAGATTTTTTCCACCAAGCTTCCCAGAAGAGTTACGGATATACAGAAGGATCACTAATCAACATCAGGATTGTCTTTGTCCACAATTATTTTTTTTTAAAAAAAGCTCTGGTAAGCTGGACTGTAAAAAGAAATCCAAGTCTTTAGATTTTGGTGACATGATTACCAACCCTGACCTTAATTGACAGAGATCACTTCACTACTGACAAGGATATGACCCCTCCATATCTTCAAGCACATTTTCTCCATAATTAAAGTCTGTCAAATTTCTCTGAAATTTTCCAACAGGATATATCAATTCAGAATTGATGGTAAAAAAAGAAAAAAAAAAAAAAAGAACAAACGTATACCACCACTCAACTGCAGCTCAAAATAAGGTAGATGTTCTTTGCAGGATTTTCCACCTCCCTTTTTAAAGTTACTACATAAGATCTAATAACACAGTGTGGTTGCTGAAATACTCACACATTCATCACTGAAGTTTTCATTAGTTAAAATTCATTCCCATCAGTAAAAACACAGATGGCTCCTAAAAACGGCTTCTATACCAAACGGTCCTATCTACCTTCATCACATGATTTGCAGGCACTTGACAGAATACTTATAAAATCTAGGCTCCTTTGTGGTGCAGTGTTGAACACTTTAAAGTACATGCTGTCATTCAACCAATTGCAGGACTACTGAAAGTTTGACTGAAGGGGTGGTGTCAATAGGTTTTTCTGAGCAGCTCTTAGTAATCCCTGTAAATTCACCAACAACACTTACTCTATCTGTCCCTGTATAACGAAAAGTCATTTGCTCACGTAGACTTCCAAATAGGAAATATTATTACCTTTCATGAAATGCCTAGAAAAATTGTTTTTATGGTGCACGCAGTTTGTCTCCTTGCAAAATTTTGCACAGCACTAGTGCTGCTTTCTCCACAAGTTATGTCTGAGAAGATTCTGGTGGGGTTTTTTAGTAGAACGACACAGCTACTAATGAAACACTGGAAATGGCTGTTATTCTTACAGAACTAATGAGAATTAGGGTGAAAATGGAGAGCATGTAATTCACACACTGATATATTTATACAAATGAGATCTGCCTACCCAGTCTGCTTCTACCAGCTGCTTTTGTTAAAGTTGGATTGGGAACCAAATTGAAAGATTGTCTTAGAGTGAGAAATTATTTGCAGAATAATTAATATTTGCAGAATAATTTTTCTGTACTTGCTTACAAAATGTGTTCATGTAAACAAGCACTCTCTTCTTCACGTATTTGTACACATGTTTTTCTTTCTTATCTAAAATATTAATTTCCCAGAGAACTTCTGGCTATAGAACATTAGACTAACATCCATCAAGAGCTACCAAAGGACTACTGATCAGCCAAAATTATGCCTGCTAGAATCTGAATTAGCATCAGACTGAAAAATACGTGCTAGTCTGAAACTGCTAGTCTTTCAAAGCATGAATGTCTAAAAGGTCTTAATTTGACATCATGCAGATTGTCATTGCACATTTGGGCACATTAGCAAGACTCAGGATGCCATCCATGACCAGGAGTCAAAGCTTAATAGAATTAAAAGAGGAAAAGACTGGACTTCAGAAATGGGTTTCCTTGTCCATCAAATCCCATGTATTTTTCATCTTTGCAAGAAAGAAATGTAAAATTAAAAAAGCAGTGCACATTCTAATATTTAATTGGGAGCAAAAGTATTGCAGCACAATTTCCTCATCACAAAGACAGGGATAGAGGAGAATTTAATTACAAAACTTATTGAAAATATGTTAGCTTTACTATCCTCCCACTTCTGTCATATTTTTCCATTAAGTATAACAAAAAACTTTGCAGACCAGGTACTCTAAGGAAAATGGTAGTTTATTAATATAATATAAGCTACTGAACATCCTGCAAGAAGCAAACCTCTTAAAAAAATGTCCCTTTGTCTCCACAACAAATTATTTCAACCCCCAATTGCACTGATATACTAAGTACTAGGCTGCTAAGCATAATACATGCCAAGGAGAGCATTGCGACTTATCTTTGGGTCTGGTTTAAGAGGATGTAGCATCACTGATTTCAAAGGAAATTTTTCAAGGTTGCCTTTCATCTTATATTCTTGCATCAAAATTAAAGAGTAAACTGGTTCTAAAAATAAGCGCCTTCAAAAACAAGTCTCTGTTCAGTAAGCCAAAGGCACAGTTATCAACCTACTGAGATTAACAGACACACTAGGAAATCCCGCAGCAGCACCCAAACCTTTCAGAGTTTGATCAGAATGCTACTGGGGCGTCTGAGTGGGAATGACACTGACAGTTCCCCAGTTCTCAGTCTCATGGAAGATGCCCATGAGCACGTCCCTTTAATTTCTGTAAAACTACAGATGAACTGCCAGTTAAGAATATGCAGGGCCACAACAGCATGCTATCCAGTGAGTGAGTGAGTGAGTGAATTACCCAGTTAAATACTTAACAAACAAATTTAGTCATTCCTCCAGTCTGTGTGCTATGCTAGAAATGGCCATCAAACCTTTAGAAATATCTTCATTATTCAAAGGAACCTGAGGTCAGATATTTCCACATACTGAGTGGAATACTCACTGAGTATTACCAATCACCACTATGGTGTAGCACATTCTTTGCTAGCTATGATGTATGACTGATTACTCAAGTTGCTGGGTATTATTTGTCCTCTCAGATAGCTTTGAAAATGTCTGATTAGTATTTATAGTAGAAATATTTTGGGAACTACTCCATTTATTTCACAGGATCACAGAATGGTTTGGTTGGAAGGGACCTTAAAGATCACCTAGTTCCAACCCCCCTGCCATAGCAGGGACACCTCCCACTAGACCAGGTTCCTCAAGGCCCCATCCAACCTGGCCTTGATGGCAAATATATTTATTCACAAAAACAGGTCCTTTCTACAAACTCTAGAAATCAGAAGAATGAAAAAGATAAGAAAATAGTTTCAAATCTAGCTGGTCAGTATGTCATCTTCATTTGATTTCAGGTAATAACTATAATCTGTTACTAACAACAGCATGAACAACAAATGTAAGAATCATAGAAATTAGCATGGTCATTGTGGGACAATGTGAGCCAAATTTGGAGAGAGAGAGTGCACTGTAAAAGAATACTGTTCTAAGAAGAATTTATTTTATATATCGTTTTATATCTATAATAATATTTTTTAAAAAACCCCAAACCAAACATGCTTGTTGATTCTTCCTTGTCTTAATTTCCCCCTGTGAGTCCAAAAATAATCCTAGTTTGAACACTAATTTCATCCAAAGGGATGCTGTGTTTTAACCAAAGATGATAATATATATCAAGCCTCATGGGGCTTTATGGAGTCAGAGAAGACATTCATTAAAGATTAAATCCTGCTAGTAATTCATCATGCTGCCTTCAAGGTAATTTTGAACTGAGGTATTAGTCTTTGGGAATATGTCTTTCTACCCAATTCACTCAGTGTCATCTTTCAGCTCCTATTAGAAGTTACCCAACACCTATTCTGCTTCTAGTGGGAGGAAGCCCACCATCTCAGGTACCAGGGCATTGCTGTTTAGAGCCACCTTCCTTTCTTAGGCACAAATGAGTGTGTGACCTTCAACACATTCCCCTAATTACAAGAGGAACTGAGTGTCTTTACACTTTATGAGACACCGCTCAGTTATATTGGGAATTAAATGACTTTAAAAGCAAGGATTTTGTAGGTATCAGTGCTTCAGGTCTTTCGCTGCAAAAAGGGACCAACTGCACCCTGTTCAAGACAGAATATGAATAGATAAAAAAGCAAGCAGAAGAAAGATAATACCAGAAACACAACCAAAAATGCTGCAAAAAAAAGCAGACTGTGTAATTTTCCTTCAGTTCAGAAGGAATGAATAGCAGAGCTAGGAATTGAAAGCAGAAAGCAGACCTGGCCTTAATTTTGAAAATATCTTTATCCAGCACTACCTTTCCCAAATGAGAATTGATAGAAAAGCTCTTTGATTTTTTTCTTCCTCCTAAGGAAGATCTCACTGTAAACAAGATGATAAGGCAAGGCAAGATCTAATCAGGACCAAGACAACATCTGGCAGGGCTATCAGCCTTGATGTTTCAAGAACTCTTCAAAGACTCAAGGGAAGGCACTGGCTCCCCAGTCTGTGAGTCTGTCTCAAAGGCTAGCTTTGCCCAGTGGTTGTGGTAATTGGATGGAATAAATCCCATGGGGAGCTGGGAAGGTGTGTTTGAGTGTGGGTGGCAGAGAATGATTTAGCTTCAGTAATAAATGATGTAGCTGGGCTTCAAAAGCCATGCTAATCTTCACAGCAAACGTAAAAAAATTGATGAGAAAACAAGTTTACTTAAAAAAAAAAAAACCAAACATGGAAAGGATTTCTACAATCAGTTTCAAGCAATCTGATTGTTGATGAGATTAGAGCCATCCTACATCTTACAACAAGGAGCCTAGAGTCTTGAAAACAGAAGCCCTTAACTCCTGTTATATTCTCTCAGAATTGCAAAATCAGTGCTATTATGTTCTCCCCATAACAAAACTCCCACTGCCAATTTTTACACAACTAACCAAGAGTCTGGAATAAACCAAGGTGCAGTCTGAATCCATTTGCATTGAAACCACTCTATAATGTGGAGATCTTCCCATATGTAACCACTGTATGTAACCACCTATAGCTCCTGCAAGCAGCCACACTGTTTCATTGTCCAGACACATTTCCAAATGGTCTGGCTTCTTTCACCAGAGCCTGTTTTTCCCATAATGACCTCACAGGCAAAACCTATTTTCATAACATCTTGTTCTTTTTAATTTTAATTACTTGTGATGTGTTGGGTTGGGTTTTTTCCCCTATATACTTAGAATCATTTGCGAATGTGACTATAGGTGTTTCTCTTTCCCATATCACTCTTTTATATTTGCCAGACTTACACACCTCCTTTTCAGCAAGCTAAGGAGCTTTACAGGCTACTGGCTATCCCCAGATTTAGATTTAAAAGATCTGAATTCTCTTACTGTGCTTCAAATTAACCACAGTAGGACAGAAACACTTCATAATGGGAAGGCAGACAACAGACTGCAGAGATTTCACTGGCAACAAGATATTATGTTATAATACGTAAATAGATTCAGGTGCTTAAGAGAAGCTGGGTGCACAGCTTCAAGAAACAGCCAGTTTCTTCCACTTAAAAAATTTCAGACCTTCTAGAAAATATAACCAGCTGACAATGGCACTAAACTGCTTCCATGGTTACAGGTGTCATCGCAAGTAAGAAAAAGAGGAGACATGTAAATAGTGCTGGGTGGCCAGTAATACAACCTTCTCTAGATACTGCTCGAGAAGGGAAGCAGTGCAAACCATCATAAAAGGGGAGCATGGCTCTTTCCAGAAGCACAGTCAGCACCATTAGATATGAAAGTGAGGACAGTCCAAGTCATGGCAGGCCTAGTCTAATCAGATTCATAATGAGTAGCTCTTCAATACTAAGAGAGGCCTTTGTTCAGGAAGGATGGGGAATCTGACCAAGGCACAGTTTCAAGAATAAGGCAAGTTCTTAAAAATATCTGATAATAGATACTCAAAAAAAAAAACCAAAAACCTTTAAAGAGGTATAGTACCGTGTTTGCCATTTGCTTTTCTACTGCTAAATGGTGATAAAAGGGGGTAGACCAATGGTGGTGGATGGGAATAGACCATGGCCAACTTGGAGGAATAAGGAAATGTAATCAACTGCAAAGACAAAAAACAACAACAACAAAAACCCCATGCCTTTAAGACAAATACCATGCCAGATCCCACAGAGGAGGCAGATAGGAGTATTTCCAGAAAAGCAGAGAGGAAAGCATTACATTAAAAACTGAGGCAAAGAACAGAATGAAGATTGCATTGCACTCATTGAGAGATAATAAGATGTCATTCCTGGTACATAAGCTAAAAGAAGTCAGCTGAAAAGGGTCAGTAGTAGCTCGGAGAAAGTAGAGACAAGGTGACAACAGCACCTTGCGGTGATAGAGAGAGGCAGTGACAGCAGAATATGTAAATTATGTACATTAATTACTTACTTTCCTGATCACATGGGAAGACAAGGAACTGATGTCAATGAAACTGAATTTTGGTTTTTAGAAATAGATAGTAGGAACTAGGAAAAACCAGGCCAGTAACAGAAAAAATGAAGAAAAACACTGGTTCCCTACAAACTTTACCACAGATTGTGGCAGAGGCCCAAGTGGAAATGTTTTTAAGGTCAGGGAATAATCTGAATGTGTGACAAAAATTCCTACTACACAATGCTGAGTGAAGGACCTAGATACTGTTAAAAGGGTAAAATTTGATCTCTAGCTGTGGAGAGAAGAGCAATTAGAGAAATGAGATGGAGTCTAATATACAACTTAGTCTAGAAAAAAATATGTGTTCTAAATGGACTTATGAAAGAAGACATGTCAAAACCAAATCTGGTAATGCTTAAGAGGCACATGTTAATTAGGGACATGGGAGAGCCTGTGTGGATCTTGAGTTGGTACCCTGGGCTAGAGGTCAGAAAACAAGTTCTGATCCCAGCTCGATCTCTGACCTGAGAGGGATCACACACATCAAACCTTGTCTTGTTTAATTTATTCAGCAGCAAACTGAGGGCCAGTGCTGTTCCTTACACTCCACAGGCAGCACACCTCCGTTACAGATCCAGAACTTAACTCGTTCAGTTGTGTTGCATAAAGGCAATGAAATCCAAAGACAATAGGGCATAACATAAAGCAGCAGATGACTTAGTGACTAGAGGAACATCCTAGAAACACTTTTTGTTGAAGAGCAAGAACAAGGTAAGCACTGCAGAAGAACATGGGAGAGAGCAACAAAGGTTGCAGATGTTAGCACAGCACATACTGTCTCCACAGTGAGCTGTAGTAAATGACTGGGACAGTACAAAGGACGGAGGAGAGAAATCAAATTCCAAAGAGCACGGGAAGACTAGCAACACCAGCGGATACAGGCTGCGTAATGTACAGCCTGATGTATGTGAATATTCATGTGTCCCTGCTGGGGGAAATGCCAGACATGCTTTAGGCTACCCACTTGCTTTCAGAAGTTCTCTGAATCCTTCTTGACATAGGTAAGCATTTCATGCAAACTTTGCATACTGTTGTACAAGTGGGTGCAAAGTTCTTACAGTGTTTCTCATTTCTGTCCAGGTAGACATAGCCCTTAACCAGGTCTCCTCTATTGACAGGTATTCCCCATTCTTTTTTTTTTTTCTTCTTTTTTCAATCATGCACTTTCAATTCTCTTCCTTATAGTAGTCCTCTTAGAAAAGAAAATTAATATGGCATGAGCAAACAAAGCAGAACAAATGCACTTTAAAACATGTGAGTATTAGTAAAATAATTTTCAGTTAAGTAGGGGAAAAAAGGCAGGTAGATGACATGTATTTATCCTGTAAAGTGCAGCACTCTATAGAGCAAACTAAGCTCACTTTAAAGGAGTTACCTTAGGTCTTGCAAGTCCTCCGACATCCTAGTGCACAGCATGGGGTAGTTCCCCTGCTGGCAGCACAAATGGAACAAGCCTGCTTTGAGATTCATTCAGGCTGCAAGTAGATAAACTGCCTTAGCTGCCAGCGGTCTGAGTTGACACCAGGTTAAACTCAGTGGTCAAAGGATCTTTTTTCTTTTTTTTCTTTTAGTGTGAACAGTTGAAGGAGTGATGAGGTAATCCACAGAGTCAGTGCAATCAAGAGGTTGTTGATCTCCATTAGTGTTGAGGAGGAGTTTCCTTGATGTTTACAAGTGGTGGGAAAAGTTTTCTCCAAGCTCAGCATCAGCTGGAGCCTTCAGACACTGCTTGTCATCTCTGGCTTACATCACACAGGACATGACAGACATGCCCCAACTCTCCATTGTGCAAAACCCTACTCTCAAAAGCACGACATAGCTTGAAATATTTATTGAGTGTTAATGTTAATAGAGTCTTTAACCTAAACCTGCATTTTTCCCTTCATGTGCATGCTAAGGCTCTGGGGAGTGGCAACCTCGTGCTCCCTCTGGTCTCTGGTGGCCTGAGCGCTCATCAGAGTTTGCCCTTCCACAGCCCCAGTGACATAGACCAAAACAGGCACTCAGCTCATGCAGTAGGGAGCATGTGCAGGTCAGACCGTGATTCCTCTGTTCCAAGCTGAACTGCTGAAGATTTCTTTTGTTCTTACAGAAAACTTGTGATTTTTTTTTTCCCCTGTTGTTTTATAAGCTTTGTGTTTCTTGGGAGGGATCATAACATATTCCGTCATCCCTGGCATACTTTAACCAGTATATCCATGTTAAAATAATGTCCTATTTAAAATAGAAAATGTCTATAACCTGCAGATATAGGTCAGAAAAAATAAGAATCGTTCAACACGCTGGCTAATGTTATAAAACCGCGTTGTCACATTTTGAAGAGCTTTCTCATCCCTGGCTGAGAAATTAAGAAGTCAAAGAAAAATCTGATGGAAGCTGCTGATTTAGAAAGCTCAGCTGTACAGAAAGTCCTAACAGCTCTAGCCCCATATCATCTCCTCATGAAGGAGCAAAATGTTGACCTTGTAGTGACACGTAGTGTTCTGAAAAAAAAGTTTAAAAGTCTTTTCAGACAATAATTTATGTCAAGGACTAGAGACAAAGTACAGAAAGGGTCAGGTTGTCAAGGAAGTTCAGTAAAATAACCTTTTGTAGAGACCAGCCAATCTCCTCTGCTGGTAAATTTCCTCAGGGTATTCAGCCCCCTGAGCTTGGAGACAGGGATGGAGACCAGAATAATCCCCTCATACTCCAGGAAGTGGTAGTCAATGACCTGCTACACCACTTGGACACACACAAGCCTATGGAGCTGGACGAGAACCACCCGAGAGTGCTGAGAGAGC